>KZ613479.1:414962-670192 GCA_002865625.1 Hyaloscypha hepaticicola
GTAAGGTAGGTAAGGTAGGTAAGGTAGGTAAGGTAGGTAAGGTAGGTAAGGTAGGTAAGGTAGGTAAGGTAGGTAAGGTAGGTAAGCTAGGTAAGGTAGGTAAGCTAGGTAAGGTAGGTAAGGTAGGTAAGGTACCTAGGTAAGGTAGGTATTTCTTGGTACATTCCTCTATAGGAAACCGTGGCCCGAATACATTTATATACATTCAAAATGCAAGCATCGCCAAGAAGTTTATCTAAATTAAGCTCATGGAAGCGGAAGGAGGCAAGGAGGGAAGTCGCGCCAATGGCTGGGATTTTCGCGACCGTGGGCGTGGGGTAGAACTACGGTAGCTGCAGGTTCTCGTTTCTTCTAGCTCTAAATTGCAACTGCCTCATGCAGATACCATACCTACTGTAGCCCCACGAGAAAGAAAAAGTCCATCATCATCCATCCCTCAGATGGGGATCAGCTGCTGATTATCTTGGCGGCTGAAAGTTACACCAGCCGTTCTTGTTCTACCATTCGAGGCACTGCCAAGACGGGACTCGTAAACGTGTTATTCTGAGCCCTGACTCGCTTCCAGCCTTCCACGCATATTCACGTCCGGGAATGTTTCATTTAAAAGACGTTTAGGATAAATGTTGTTGAACCGCCGACCCTCGTTAACATATTATACGACATATCGTAAACCTTATTTGAGATGGAACAACCGGAAGCAGGAACCTCGGTTAGGGAGGGTTTTAGATCCGAGATCTACTTGTCCCTGGACAACCACCTGCAGGAATCAAGAGGCTCAAATATCGAACACGTGGAGTTCGCATCGGCCTGTCAAAAGCAGCGGGTATTATATCCATGAAAAAAAGTCGGCGTGCATATGACAACTCGTGCCGAGTCTGTAAACGTACCGTGCAACTGGAACACAAGTCTCCGACGTGGCTGGTGGCACTTGCTCTTTCCATCCAAACTTCAACTGTAGAAGATGCTGTGTCACTGAAGCTCAATCCGACGAAAATAACAAAAATGTCGAAATTACAACATTTATCCAGTTTTCGGTAATACCCTAATGAGTACACAGCAGCCCCGAAAACCCTCTGGTCCACTGCAGACTTCCCATTATCACGATCAAGAAGCATAATGCAACGATCACACTTGCTGCGCCGTATCTATACGCGTTTCTCCTTCTCAAAGAGCTCAGTTCGCTCACCCAGGTACTGACCGTTGTCAGACATCCGCAAAAGCCGTCCTCGATCCCTTGAAGGACCTGACAGCCGACCACGCCTCCCAGAGGAACATGTTGCAGGTCATAGCTCATGCCAAGAATTGCAGTTCCGAATATATTCACCACGAATGTTCCTAGTGGAAACGAAGTAAACTTGTTGTTCAAATATATGGAGGCATAGAAGCGTCCGAGGCATCCCAGAGGTGAAAAGACCAAGGCAAAGACTGCACGCCCACGCCAGATCTCCGGAGGACCATCTTTGCGATCTGGAGGAAATATGGCCAGAAAGATAGCTCCCAGCCAACATCCCCATGCTAGCACAACCGCCAGCCGGTCCAGGACTTTCCGACAGAATGTAAATGGCAAACTCGGAGTCCATGGCTCGAAGGCAATCGCAAGATGCGCTCCTATGTGTAAGCCTGAAATGCATAAAGCTACCGTAGTAATGATAACAGCCAGTAAGGCCATGAACGAATATCCTCCATTTCGGTGGACGGTGGAAGTAGTGCTAGCATGAAGCGGGCTGTAGGCTGCGGGGTGGTTGATAGGCGATGGGAGGTCATTGGATAATGCCAAGAAGGCATCTCGAATGAAAGACGAAAATGATGTGAAGCAACCGCAAAAACCAGTTGCAAGTCCAATGTACAATGGGATGGTCTTCTTCGTTGCCGCGTGTGCCTTCTTGGCGGCTTGTAAATCAACTGCCTGGTCTTCTCCTGAGCCACTCTCTTCGTCTGGTCCCTGTTGCCTCGCCTTCTCCACTTGTTGGTCGTAGGTAGGAGTACCCCATTCCTCTTTGAACAACATCCGGTCCTCGCTCAGAAATCCCATGAAAAGGCTTCCCCCGAAATTCACCCACAGCACACTGAAAACCACAGGAGCCCCCGGATAGAACGTGATGGCCTGCAGGCCAAGTCGAGCGAGTGTACCGAAGAACGAAAACAAAATCAGATAAGAAATAACATACACCTGTGTTGCAAATCGGGAGACTTGGATCACGTCTTTTTCCTCTTCCTCTTTTGGGGGTCCCTCCCCTCTAGCAATTGAAGCTCTTCTCTCTCGTTCTTGATTCCTCTGGTATTCCTGTTCTTGACTCTTTGCCTGCTCTAATGATCTGTGTAGATATATTGGTTCTTCAGTCGGATTCTCAACAGGTGAAGGCGTTGCCAATTCGTCTAGATGGACATAATTGTCTGGAATATCGTAATGTGTGCCTCCCTGTGAAGGCCGGCGTCGTCTGGAAGATACTCGTGATGAATGCGACAGCGTGCGGTTCAAGCTCATCCTTCGCGCAATCTCTCTCTCTCCTGAGTGACGACTCCTGCTCTCTTCCAATGTTCGGACAAAACCCAGTTCAATTTCGTCAGGGTTCTGCACTGGTGATGGCGTGGCCAGCTCATCGAGATTCGCATACGCATCAGGCATATCGTAGCCAGCATCGTGCGAGCGTCGCCGTGCAGAGGTTCCTCGGCCCCTCGACATGGACCGATGGGAGACAATGCTCTGGAGCTCGGAGGTATGCTCCATATCTGTCGAATTGGTATTCGAGGTCGCCATCAGGAATTAAGGCGCCGTGAGGCCTCCCGCCAAGGTGGTCATCCTTCTTATTCTTGAGATGAAGGAGCATCATTGCGACGGCTCCATTCGTGCCCGAAAAGTAAGAAAAGGTGGAGCATTGTCCGCCTTTGCCCGATGGTGGTGACTCGACGTCAAAGAGATGACTCTAAATTGGTCTGTCCAATCCCTGCCCGTGTTTCGATAAGCCTTATCGGGCTGCGGCCGGCTATCGGAAGGCTAGCGCGGCTGCATGCAGCAGGGGGAAGCTCCTGGTCACAAGCAGCAACTTTCCTCACCGTTTCAAGGATGGAACCCTTATGATTTCGTAACTTCTTCCTTTTCCTCTTACAGCTCTCTCTCTCTCTCTTTTCAAACTCTATTCCACAACAAGTTGTTGTGTCTCTCTATCAACTCTCACAATGGCACACTCCCTCCCACCAAACGTTCACCTCTCAACACACCCATGTCTCCAAGCCAAACTCTCCCAATTGCGAGCCAGCACTGCAAACGCTCGCGAGACAAAAGCATTGGTGCATGAAATATCTTTGATTGTTGGCTGTGAAGCTACAGCAGCAGGCTTGAGCACAAAGAAAGGACCATCAGTCAGCTACCCCGCAACCCCTCCATGTACGAGTACAGGCTAAACCCACCACAGGCCAAAACTCCTTTGGGATCCGACTACACCACTCAAACGCTCTCACCGAGCTCCCTCTCTCTCGTGCCAATTCTTCGTTCAGGATTGGGAATGCTGGAAGGTAAGTCTCGATCGTTTACTACTAATGGCTTCCCAGACAATGGAGTGGGGAAGACTGACAGAAGTAAAAAGCAATACAAACCATCCTCCCAAATCCAGTCCCAGTCCACCACCTCGGTCTCTACCGCGAGCCCGTCACCTTACAACCAGTAGAATACTACAACAACCTCCCATACCACATCCCCGCTCACGGCTCACCCTCCGACAGCCACAACACCTCCGCCTCCGAAATAGCCTTCCTGCTCGACCCAGTGATCGCCACCGGTGGTACCTGTGCCGCCGCAATCCAAACGCTGAGAGAATGGGGTGTTAAGAAGGTCATTGTCATTGCGGTACTGGGGGCGGCGCCTGGTGTTGTGAGAGCAGCAACTGAGTGGGAGGAGGGCGTTGAGATCTGGCTTGCAGGCGTTGACGAGAGTATTAATGATAAAGGAATGATTGTCCCAGGCCTGGGAGATGTGGGCGATAGGTTGTTCTTGACGATTGGGAAGTGAAATGTTTTAGCGGTGGCATGGCGGATTGGGAGACGTTTGATTTGCTGCGTGGTGTTGGGGAGCTTTTACGTAGAATTTGCTATGGGATGAAAGGTTGAACCTTACAGCTTATTCCAGATGAAAATTAAAATGAAGGTTTAAAACGTTAAGCCAAGATTTCCACAAATATAATCATTCACAGTCGATTTCACCAATGAAGCTTGATCATAACATAAAATCGTTCATTCATGAAACGTAATCTTACAAGAATTGGGTATACACGCTATGCTCATCCCATTCCTTTCTCGTACTCCTTCTAAAAAAGCAATGTCCGTCCCTATAGCGTACGAACTGAAATCAAAGGTATCGCAAGTCGTCATCCCACGGAACAAACTGAAACAAAAAGCACGAAAGTTGCCAAATGGCGGCGTAATACTGTGACAGGAGCAACACAAAACCAAGATATATGGTAGCCGATGCTACCAAGTAAGGCGTTGGCTCGATCAGGAAGTCATTCCACAATTCTGTAATCCACAATTCGAAGTCTGGTATTTCGAGGGCGAGGCTTGGAAGTGTCGGAGGTGTCGATGGTGGATGATGCCGGAAATTTGCTGGATAGTAGTTTGATATATCTGCTTCCTCTGAGGTACTTGTATGTGGTGGTCGTTTGCCCGATCGTCCTGGGAATCGTACACCAGCAGTCCGGGTTTTAACATATCTCCTCATGCCAGTTCTAACAAGCAGACCTCCACCTTGACGAATCGTACTAATTCGACAAGAACTCCGAGTCTGATCTTCACATTCAACTTCCCGGCGCAAGCAACCCCCTAACCCTCTCAATCCTCTGCACCGCACCCTCGAGCCTCTCCAACCTCTTCCTCTTCTCCGTATCCCTCCGCTCCAAAACCTCCACCCTCTCTTCCAGCTTCGCTCTCGCTTTCCGTTCCGTCGCCACCATCTCATTGGCCTGCATAAACAACTGCGCCGTCAAGTCCTCAAGCTCTCCACTCGCCTCACTCAGCTTACCCTCCGCAGCCTGCCGTAACGCCTGCTCTTTCGTCAACGCAGCCACTAATTCCGTTTCCGTGGGCGTGCTCGGAGGTAACCCAGGTCTCAGATTCGGCGTCGATTTCCGCGCTGTCAGGAAAGATGAGAGGCGGTTCTGAACGGGCAGGTATGAGAATCGTCCTCCGGGACTAGTCGGGCCTCTCTCCCTCTCCTCATCCGCTTGGTCGTTATGTCT
This sequence comes from Hyaloscypha hepaticicola, assembly GCA_002865625.1. Lineage (NCBI taxonomy): Eukaryota > Fungi > Ascomycota > Leotiomycetes > Helotiales > Hyaloscyphaceae > Hyaloscypha > Hyaloscypha hepaticicola. The sequence continues at coordinate 420,191 of KZ613479.1, forward strand.
CTGCTGTTGTTCTTTCAACTGCTGGATCTCGTCTTCGTAGTCTGCCCATCTGTCCACTTGTATTCGTTAGTCTGTGACTCCGACTTAGCTGGAGTTGAAGGAGGGAGGGGACAAACCAGCTGCCGTGGCCTTCGCGGTCAAGAGTCGCACTTGAGCCTCTAGGTCTTCGATCCTCTTTTGCGCGTCGGTCGCGAGGTCAGTGTGATCAGGCAGCCCGATGCCGCAATTGGGACAGGCGTGCACGCCTGGTGCCTGCGACATCGTGAGGGTCATTGTCGTGGACATTGGAGCGTGTGCGGTGGTCACAAGGCTGTTGGTGTACTTTGCTCCTTCACAAGCAAATCCTATTTCCTCTCTTTAAACTATGTCTTTGAACAAGTATCGCGATTACCTTTCGAGGTTGAAAATGTTAAACAAGAAGGAGGGTGGAGGGGGTTCCGTTGTATTTCTCTCGGTTCACGGGTTTGGGTTGTGCTTCGCAAGCACACTCGAGTATTTCGGGAGGCGGAAGGCGGAGCAGACCCTTGCGCCACCCGAATGATCGCCCGCCAAGAGACTCCTGGCTAAAAATACCACGGCAGCTTTATGCGTGACATAGGAATACAGCCTAGAGACATCATTTCTCGCGGTTCGTATTTGATTGAAATCATGCTATCCCTGGGAGGAAGGTCTTTTTTGCTTGTAAGTTAAGTTTGTACAATAGAGAGGGGACTTCAAGATACCTATGACCCTCTTTTGAAGTTTGACCACGACTGAGACATCCCCAGCCACCTCATATCCGTCGATGTGCGGGAGATAACTCCGTACACATATATTTTCCGTGACGCGAAAAGCTTTTCTGGCAAATTATTGTCGGCTGAAATGTATGAAATAAGTCTTCACAAGTGAGGGAGAATACCGACGCATATTTTCGGTGGCATTCTGGCAAATAGTCGTCCATGAAAATCTCTCGTTCCATGCCCCTGTCTGTTTATACGAGAAGGTCGACCTTCGCGAGAATTATCATAGCAAGTGGGTGAAATGTTTTAGGTTAAGCTTCACGAACGTTGAATGCGTGAAGATATGTAGGACAGTTTTTTATTTCTCTTTCAATTCATCTACTCTTGCACCTCCTTTTCATTCTCATACCTCAATCTCGACAATTTCTCCAACGCTCATTTCCACAATTGCAACCTCCCGAATCTCCACCTTCCGAGCGTTCACATGCTTTATTTTGGGTTTCTCCTCCTCAAGCATCCCTTTCCCTGCCCACTCTCTCCCATGTTCAAGTCTGGTGAGATCAAGCTTGACGAGCTCAGCACTCTCCAGATTTTTTTTACCCGATTCCACACCACATTCCTCCTTCTGAAAATATCTCACAACCGACATATATTTAGCCTCCTCATCGCACTCCAAAACCCGTCCCTTCTCCCTCCCAAGATACCAGTTACTGACTTTCATCTCCTCTTTTGACTGTCGTCTCATACACTCCGTCTTCTGGTCAACTGTGAACAACACATCCATCTTCTCCTTCCCGAATCTTCCAATTTCAACCCACGAATACCCATCATCGAGAACAAACATCTTCCTCCCCATATTCCTCTCACAATCCTCATGACTTCTTCTCATGCAAGTGATATCCCTACACATAAGAACGTTCACAGTCCTACTTTTGATCTCGGAAGTGAACATCCATCGTTTAGTAATTGAACAGAACTCAATGCGGAGGGGCCGAGCGAGGCGTTTGAAGCCGTTGATGTCAAGCTCTTGAATTCTGAATTCTCCGTGGTAGCCGACGCAGTTGAGCAGTGGAGAGAAGCAGTTGTTATGCTTGGTGATTAGGTGGTTTCGAAATAGCGATTTTTGGTGTGGTAGGGCGCCGTTGGTTCTGTTTATTTTGGATCGCAGGGTCTTATCGTCGTATGTCTTTCTTCCGATTTCGAATATGTGTTCTGTGTCTTGCTTTCCTTTTATTGGTCTGATGGCGACAAGGTAGTGGCGTCTATGAGCGGTGATGGCGTAGATTCCTGGAACGGGTAGCGTCGAGTAGTAGAGTTTTTGGATGTTGTAGAGGTCTCGATTTTTGTAGCTTTCGTACCAATACCATGGGCAGGCCATTCTGGCGGCGAGGTATAGATTTGGAATTATCATTTTGTGGTAAAAATAAAGCAATGAGTGTAGAACTAGAGAATTTGAATGTTGTAGTAGAGCACAAGTGATTGGAGCGAAATATGCTGGCGAAGTCTTGAAATCAAGAGATGTGGACGTTTGGATGAGATGTATGAGAAACAGAGAAGGGGCGGTATCTTTGGATTTATACTTATGAATCTTGAGTTAATGCAAACCAGTGTGAAAGATTCCATGGTACAGGCAAGCAATTGTAAAGCCCTCTGAAGGAAGCTTGAATAGTGCGCCAAAGTTCGATTGACATTCCAGATTAAAGCACTTTCTGGTACAGCATTTCTAGCATGACAATTGGTTCGACAGTACCAAAGAAGAGGATATACTTTGGCACTAAAAGCAACCGTCGATAAAAGTCAAGCGCTAGCATGCACCTCCCCTGGCCCCTTGCACCCTTCTTTGCTAAAGAACGGCCCGTGCCGCCTCCAGAAGAACCCTATCTTAAGGCTAAATGATAGTTTTTTGGTGGCCGAGAATTTGAATTCCAAATTTCGCATTTTCTTTTTGGAGTGTTCTGTCAAGTCCAATAAGCGAGTCCTAATTCGCTAGGAGCAGTGCTAATAGAGCGCTCCACGGCAGGAGGAAGTGCGAGGAAAATGCCAGTGACCGATAAGTTCACAGCAACTTTGGGAGTGGTTGCAGCACCATTGGCGGTCCCAGATTCCATCGAAGGTTGCAGTGATTGAAAAGCCGAGGTTTTCGAGGATGGAAAAATGTATTCCTAAAATTCATTTGCATCGTGGTGGATATTTGAAGATGAAGGCCCACTATCCTGCTGCCAATGCTAACCTCTCCATTCTTCGTCTCAATGTTGAGCTCTCTTCATCCTCAACATCGACCTCAATCTCCATCTTGGGCCGATTCTTGTTCAGTCCCTCCAGCAGCATGCATGCTTTGCAGATATCCTGACTAGACATATAGCCGCATTTCTTGCAAGTTCCAAGTGTCTGCCGGGTGAGCTTCTTGCCAGACTCTCTCTTCGCCCCATTTTGCGGCTCCGTCTTGCTTCCTATTCTATCATGTCTCTGACCATTTACTCCATTCGATGCTGCCGCTGTAACATCAATCTCCCTCGACGACGCTTCCTCATCCTCCTGTAATTTCTTTTCCATATCGGCCATTTCTCCTCCACTCGATCGACCATTGGTACCACAGCCAGCAGCGCCTTCTTCGCCATCAGCACTTGACAACGAAACTTTCTGGCTCTTGCAATGACTGATTCCCGTAACAGCTTCTGGCACTAATTTTGCCATATCCTCTCCACTTCGAACCACATCCAGAATGGCACTTGGTCGGACCCTTTCCAGATTCTTGATCAAAGTTCTTGCACTCCCTCTAAATGCCTCCGGACTGTAGAGGCATTCGGTGCTGAAATAATCGAGCTTCTTGTGGTGGGCGTATAACACAATCTCCTTCTCGTATGCATATTTCAAGGGCTTACTTCTCCTGACCTCGCTCATTTCATCTCCAGTGACGATGCTTGTGCTTCGTGCCAGCCTGGGCAGATCGCCTCTTAACAAATTCATCAATATCGTTTCCGCCACGTCATCCGCATTGTGTCCAGTAACAACGTGCCTGATCCCCAACATCTTTGCCCCTCGATCCAAAGCCTGTCTTCGGAATACCCCGCAATATGTACAATTTCCCTTTTTGCCAATAGCTTCCACGACTTGGTCCATAGTCCACCCATAAAGTTCGTCGTATCCAACAATTTTAAGTGGCATGTCATATTGAACCGCGTTTCTCTTGACTGTTTCAAGGGAGTCATCTCGGTACCCTTTGATTCCTTCGTCGATACTGAGCAATACAAGCTCTAATCCATAATTGTAGCGTTCATTGAGAGTTTTGAGGACTGATGCGAGAACTGTCGAATCTTTTCCACCGGATGCGCCTATTGCTATTCGGTCTCCAGGGGAGAAAAGCTTCGTGGTAGTCACCGTATGATGTATTTCTTCCTCGAAGATGGTGATGAAGCACTCTTTGCAGAGTTTTTGGTGATTCTTTGGTCGAATTATCAAGGCTCGAGAAGTCTTGCAAATGGCACAGGGAACAGGAGCCATTTTCAATTATTTTCTCGTCTGGGAGCAGGAAATGTGCAATTATCAAAATGTTTTGAAGTCGTCAAAATTTCGAGTTTGCCCAAGGGGCAAACACCCCACTTCACGTGATTCACTGTGCCTTAGCGAGAGCGCCAAGAGCTTAGCGTCTCATTCTTCCACAATCGCGAAAGCTGAAATCTTTTTTGCAAACTTATCGACAACACCTCGGACAAATCGCTGCATCAACAACACAGCGACTCGATCAAGATGGTAAGCTACTGATTATGTTCCCATGAAGTGATTCGAATTGCCACCGCTCTCGTACCTCTACGAGTAATCGCACGTCGAGATGCATTCCATCATCTACCCGAGGGTGTTGATGAAGATTGGCTTGAGCTACATCTGTGCAGAAATGCCAGTGTTGTCTCTTTAGAGTTCAAAGAATATAATTAGTGAACACATTCGCTGATTGTTTCTTTTCTCAATGATAGCCTCCCAAAGCCGGAAAGAAGGCGGCCCCAGCCCCATTCCCCCAATCGAAAGCTGGTGCAGGAAAGAAGGCCCCCAAGGTATGTACATCTACTCAAATACTCTACAGTTCTGTTAATGCTGATATGATCAGAACCCTCTCATCGAGAAGAAGACCCGTAACTTCGGTATCGGCCAAGACATCCAGCCCCGAAGAAACCTTTCGCGCATGGTGAAGTGGCCCGAGTATGTCCGCCTACAACGCCAAAAGAAGATCCTCAACCTCCGTCTCAAGGTCCCACCTGCGATCGCCCAGTTCCAGAACGTCCTCGACCGCAACACCGCTGGCCAAGCTTTCAAGCTTCTGAACAAGTACCGACCTGAGAGCAAGTCTGAGAAGAAGGAGAGACTATTAAAGGAGGCCACCGCCATCAAGGAGGGCAAGAAGAAGGAAGACGTCAGCAAGAAGCCATATGCCGTCAAGTACGGTCTCAACCACGTCGTCGGCTTGATTGAGAACAAGAAGGCTGCTTTGGTTCTTATCCCCAACGATGTTGACCCTATTGAGTTGGTCATCTTCATCCCAGCACTCTGCCGAAAGATGGGTGTCCCGTATGCCATCATCAAGGGCAAGGCCAGACTCGGCACGGTCGTCCACAAGAAGACTGCTGCTGTTCTTGCGTTGACTGAGGTCCGATCGGAGGACAAGTCTGAGCTGTCCAAGTTGGTCCAGGCTATCAAGGAGGGTTACAGTGAGAAGTACGAAGAGGCGAAGAGACACTGGGGTGGTGGTATTATGGGTGCGAAGGCTGTTGCTCGGACTGAGAAGAAGCGCAAGGCTCTTGAGAGTGCCATCAAGATCTAAGAATGTTCTTGACAGGGTCATCTTCATCGGCGTTCTCACGACATTATGGCATGCAGGGATTGTAGCTAGGTACCAAAATGAACTGGATGATACCATACCTCTGAGCCTCTTGTCAGCTGATGCAGATTGCTTATCAGATCTTGGTGGTACAGTAGTTATCGAAGTAACTCATGGACCCCTGGTTTCATATATCGACCACCAAGAAATACTCGCAATCCTCATGCTTGCTTGTAACAAGAACACGTAAATGTGTCCAATCAGGTTTGGAGTTGAAAAGCTGCTGAGCCCTGTAAATCGCTTAAATCGTTTAGTCCCTGCTCCGCTTCACCAGCCCGGGATCGACACCAGGGCCCCAAATCCCAAAATACGAAGGCATATTTCAGTTTCCATTTAGCGTCGGCAAGCCTCTAAGCAAAGTGAAATGCTTCCAGAAATCCACGCAAAATGAACGAAGATCTAATTACCAACGAGAACTCTTCATGGCGGGCTAGTGGAGGCATTTGATGCGTGTGGCCGACCAGCGCCACACCTCGAAAGAAAATTTCTTCAATGATGGAGGGGTGTGTCTGGACAGCGAAGCCTGGCAAAAGGGCCGTCATCCCTCACCCCCACTTCCTGTTATTACAATGTCACATCATCTGGCACGCGATCAACAAATTGCTGCTTCTAAATATGTCGGTATTGCCCTGACTCTCGGACGAAGCCGTGAGACGAAGGACGTGTTTGAGAAAGGCCTGCCGCCCCGAACCGGTTTGGTAGCTTGGCGGCTGTTCTCTGCTTCCATATACCCCACTTCCCCTCCATCCCAACTCGCATGTTTCCTCACCGCGGCCCATCGTACGTTTTTCACTGCTCCGCATTAGCTGATCTCTGCCTCCCCATCCTTCCCCTCCATTAAGGTTCTTCTGGACGCCTTATTCGTCATTTTCGTCATACCCACACCCACCTGCAATTGAGCCTTCTGATTGGAGCCGACTCTTATCCGTTAACCTTATCGCTCCCGCAGCCAAAAAAAAACCCCAACGAAATCTCCCTACGAGTCACTTTCACATTTCCGTTTCCTCCGGACAAAGCATCTTTATTCACTGTCAACTTCCCTATTCCCCTGATTCCTTACTATAGACGAGAAGCACGCCCGCTATTACAACATTACATAAATCATTCGCAATGGCTTCCCAAGGTACGAGACACTCACCGACTTCCAGCTTTGTTGAGGAGACGACTTGCTCGAGTGATTGCTAACCAAATGATGTGGGAACAGAAAGAGATATGTTCGAGTTTGCCCTGGATTCCAATGCGGCATGGGCAAACTACAAAGGACATCAAAACCCTGCGCTCTTCAAGACGCTTGCAAACGGCCAATCTCCCAAGATCCGTATGTCCCCCAGTTCCACCCCTGCCCCCTGCCTCTTACTTCCCCCATCTCAGTCAATTGAAGAGTTTATACTGACGAAAGTAGTCTGGATTGGTTGCTCCGACTCCCGTGTCCCAGAAACCACCATTCTCGGCCTCAACCCTGGTGACGTCTTCGTCCACCGCAACGTAGCCAACATCATCTCGCTCACAGACATCAATTCGCAAGCCGTAATCGAGTACGCCGTGGTCTACCTCAAGGTATCCCACATCATCGTCTGCGGCCACTCAGCCTGCGGTGGTTGCGGCGCCGCTCTATCAGAGGCCCGCGTTGGAGGGGTGATCGATGCGTGGATTGCTCCACTCAAGGCCCTGCGGAAGACGCATGAAGAAGAGCTGAAGAGTATTAAGGATGATAAGGCGAGGGCGATTAAGCTCGCTGAGCTAAATGTTAAGAGTGGTGTTGATGCGTTGCTGAGCACGTATTTTATTGAGGAGGCTATTCGAGAGAGGGGCTTGAAAGTACACGGATGTGTGTATGATGTTGCTTGCGGGAAGATAACAAATCTGAAGTGTGGCAATGCGGAGTAGAAGGGCATTAGTGGTGTTGATGGTGCAGAGGAGTAGGAGGAGATTGTGAAGGGGAATCATGGCATGTTGGTCTTCAGTGGTGATGAAGCCAGCATGTTTGTCCGGTGACCATCAAAAGACTGAGGTTGAGACAGTAGAGTGGACCTCTAGAAGATAGATCGAATACCCAGAATTCGTCCGGTGGTGTTTTTGAACGGGGCTCATCGGTTGCTTGAAGCCAGGCGTTCAGATTCCTCACTCAAGTCCAAGTCTAAGAATTCAGTAATTTGGCAACTCTGTCTACAATTCCGAAATCAGTAAACGCCCTTTTATTTGTGTTCTAGTTTGGTATCTCCCTTTATCCATGCCATGCAATCATTACAGTTCCGTAGAGCCTAATCCATTTTCCTTTCATCCGAATATCATCAAAAGTCATCAATCGTAATGCCAATCTTCTTAGCTCGGGCAATCCTGACCAAGTCTGCTCCAACCACTAGGTCCATCAAACCCATACCCACAGATTTATAAATAACATTGCCACTGCTCAACCAGCTACACATCTGATTTTCTTTTTCCGTTTGTTTTTTCTTGCGTTCCGTAGGTCTCCGACTGCTACTTCGAGACCGTAGCGAGAAGGATCCCTTTCTAGAAGAAGATTTTGAGAACGAGGATTTTCGCGAAGGGCCCTTGGAGGTAGGGGTCGCGTCTCCGTCTTCAATGGCGCTGTCTCGAAGAGCCACAGCTAAACTGCTCATTCCTTCTGTGGAAGATAGCATGTCCACAGAACTACGAGAGCTATTGTCTGTCTCTGCAGGTGAATCATCGTCGTGAATATCGAAGGGGACCAAATTCTCGAGGAGAACAATTTCACCCAACTCGACTGTCCGGTCAGCAGGAACGCCTGCTTGCTTCAACTCCCCAGCTTCTTCCACACAATCAAGCGTGTCCACAACAATGACGCCGCCTTCTTCTGCACGTTTGTGGAAATGGTGGCCATGTCCATGGACTTTGATTGCTTGCCGAACAACCTCTGGAGGAATTTCAATCATGTGAGGCTTATAACTTCCAATAGCAATGATCAGACGTGGCCGTATCCTTCCCTCCGTATTCGTCAAAACCGTATGATCAAACAGTGGTTCGGTACTTGGTGTCGTGCAAATGATTATATCTGCCGACCGGACATAGTCCCTCAAAAGTCGATCAACTTCAACATATTTGAGCGACGTTAAATCGAAAGTCGTATCATACCAACCCTCTTTTCTCTTCGTAGTAGCATCGAATTTTACGAATGCCTTCATAAGGCCGGTTGCCCGTTCATTGAAATCTCTGTTTATCAGATGAACCTTCTTGATAGTTTTTCCGCGGAGAATAAGTGCTAAACGAATATGCCAGTATGCCTGCTTGCCTGCACCAAAAACAGTCAATGTCTTCACTTTTCTTCGCCGGACCATGAGGAGTGAGGAAGCAAGTGCTGTTCTAAATGCCGTCACTTCTTCTGCATTGAGGAAACCGAACGGCTTTCCGTCCGCTGACATGAGGGTGAGGGCTCCCTGAGGAGTGGTGTCTTTGTTTTCTGGGACTTGACTTTCGCTGGTCGTGTATGACGGAGGTGCGGCAAGAGTGACGACTGGATGAGAATTAGTGATATGCTTTTGAATGCGTAGAAATTATCCAAACCTTTCATCCCAATGCCAGTGGAGGAAGTCGAAGGCATAAATAAACTGGTGGTTCCATTGTTTGATTCTAGGACTGTTCGCTTGGGTTGATTCACAGCAGCCGCCCCCGAATTGTTTGTGCCTGTTGAGTATTCGTGAAGGGATTGCCGTAGTCCGGCCTGCAGGGTCTCAACCTCTTCCTTGGTGAGGTTGTTGAGGATCTTCTTGACCTCCGAATCGGTGAGCACAGTGAGTGGCATTTTGGAAAGGAGCTGGGAAGTTGCTGGTCAATGGAAGATCTAGGCAACTCGGAACATTTGGGGCGATTCCTGATATTTATCTAGCGAAGACTTGGCTTGATTCTTTTATCGGATTTTGGGGCATCGCGGGGTTTGGTCTGAACACCGAGACCTGGTGAAGAAAGCTCGACCTTGACGGATATTGACGGGCCGTTGCTGTCTTATCTTATCTTAGCGCTGTTTGTTATCCCCGAACGCCATTTGTCGCCTCCGGATTTAGACTCCGGGAGATGTCCGACTGAAGTTGCAACTCCAATGAGCAGAAAAGCCAAAATTTATGCAAATTCTGATATAATGGTTTTGAATCTCCAAGGGAGTTCTGGTGGTTGGAAAAACGTGATTATTAATGGAACAGGGGCCACGCCGAACGATGTCCGAGGTGACTATGTATTTTTGGCAAGCAATGTAAAAGCTCGGCAGGTAGAGAGGTGCTGTGTGGTGAAGGATTCGACTGTATCCAAAAAATGTGTGTACTCATAACCGGGTTCAGAAACGGTTCAGGGCTCCTATGGTTTACAAGAAAAGTACTTGTTTTGTTTATGCTGTCTGGGAAAGTCGGGGAAGCGAAAAGTTGAAAGTAGGGGCTTCAACATCCAACTTTCAACTTACACAATCTCATCAGTAACGATGAGATACCTTTGCCTCTCTGGGTATTAACAGCCGTAATTTCCTTGCAAGTCTTAATTGAGTTTACTCTTAGCATTAGCGCCTTCTTTGCTTCATACAATGCTGGCCAGTGCTGGTGCTTCAAGATCGATGTCAGTTGATGCTTTTATGTCCCCAAGTACCTCCGTACCTGCCACCAGGTTACCGGACATTTATGGGAGCTCTACTTTACCTAAGATAAACTTTGTCCAGCTATTTAATCAAAGTCTGAGGTCAGCTCTCTAACGGAGCGGGTGTTCACCTATTTTCCCTACCTCATTCGTCTTCCAGGACTACACTCGGGAGTGAACTGTTCCAGAGTCCGTGTGTCTCCCGGGCCCCCAGATTCTTTTGAGTAGATGAAGAAAGATGCCCAACAGTGGGTCGATACTTTCAAGCCGATTCTCGTAATAGGAAAACTTATATCTCGAGAATAGCTAAGATAAACTATTCTACGAACCGCGATTCTAGCTGCCCTTCACCCTCTGAAGCGAGCTTACCTGGAGATGGCACCAACATACTTTGTCTTCTCGTTCCCGGGTCCAGAGAGGAAACCAAGTTCCGGCTCTCTGGTTCTCCAGCGTTCATAATACAGGAGAACATTCGCCTTCGATACTGGTCTCATCACATGGTTCAATCTTATTTGTATGATGTATCGGAAAAGGGAAATGTGCGAAGAGCGTCCAGCTTCTGAAGCTGACGACAGAAAGAACAGAGGTTCTTGCGAATACAAATACTGCTACGGGGTGCGAAGTGATACTTCCAATAAGGGGGTTTTCTGCTATCATAGAGGAGCAGCGTTCATAGGAAGGTCGATGTGAATGCATCTTACGTGTGAGTTTTGCATGTTCAAGTGAAAAGCAAGATCAAGGACGTCGAAATGAGTAGTAACTGCGGATGTCCCAATATCGACAACAGCAACGCGGAAAATACAACTGTGGATTTCATGGTTTCGATTAGGAAGTGCTGAGAAAATTACATGTGGTTGGAATAAAGATGAAGGACTGCGACTTCATCCATGCCCCCACGTTCCGGCAAAATATATGCATACGCAACCAATCTTCCTAGTAGTCTACCCCTCTTCCAGTTCTCATACAATAGTGTCGATATCAAGTTGGGACACCGCATTGCTGGGAACTCAAAAATTGGTGCTAAGTTCCAAGAGCAGAACACCAGCCACTTACTCTGGATCCACCCCCACTGTGGAGAATCCCCAGAAGACGTTACCCCAGGCCCACCCCCGTACATGGATACCAGGAACAACAATTATGCCATTGGAGGAATTATCATTTCCCACCTGAACACCAACGTCCCGTTGCTCAAAAACGACTAGTTCAATAAAGATCCTCAATACCTGCATTAGCTGTGGCTTTGACGCTTTTGTCTCCAGTCAACTCCAAGCTGAAATGCTACACAACCCCACGACCGGAAAAATTATCTTCATCTCCTAGCTCCATTCTTCCCCACAATATCCTTGCAATTGAACTTCTGGGACTGTTACCAGAACAATATTTTGTCCGGGGCGAAGAAAGCACGTTCGTGATCCGAGGGTCTTTGGAATCAAATATGAAAGCAATCGCGCTCTTCCCTGGCGACTTTGCTCTGTATCCTGGATAGCATCTTTATTTAAGAAACGAAACAACTATGCGGTTCGTGATCTCTCTTGGTCTTTTGGTGACTGGGGTATTTTCGAGCCCCCAGTTGGAGAGGAGGGCTTGTAACCACGATAATTGCTTGGTATGTCTCCTGCATACAACTGAAATCCGAGATAGAAGCTAATGACACGTAGAGGGCATTGATCGTGTCTTCCGCAGTAGTTGCTCCGTTTTGCTCGACTTATACCCTCGCTACGACTTCGATAGCACTGCCAACATGGGCATCGGCTTGCTCAAATTTGCCATCGAGAATCTCTAGTGGTTGCTCTTGCATTAATACTGCTACTTCGACAACCTCAACTACTTCTTCTCTCTCAATTAGCCCCACGACGACAAGTACTTCGAGTCCATCCTCAAGTAGTGCAGCAGCTTCAACGACCTCAACGACAACCTCGAGTCCGTCTTCAAGCAGTTCTGCGCCTTCCACGACGTCCAGTGCAGCTCTTTCAGCCACTTCAACGTCATCCTCGGCTCCAACAACCTCCTCAAGCTCGTCTTCATCTGTAAGCCTTTCTTCAAGTAGTGTGTCTTCGACGACTTCTTCAGCTCCGCCATGGGTTCGGACTTCCGCTCCCGCTGGAGCCATTATCGTTGATGGAGCAGATCCATTCGCGCCTGGATCATTTCCCACCGTCCAAGAAGGAGTTAATGCCCTCTCCCCAAGCACAACCACACCCCAAGTTCTCTTCATCTACCCCGGAACCTACGTAGAGCAAGTTTACATTCCAGCACTGAAATCAAATCTCACAGTCCAAGGCTGGACCCTTGACGCTCGGTCCTACGAGGGCAACGCTGCAACAATAACCTTCAACCTTGCTCTCCTCAACGTTAGTAACGATGACGAGACCGCTACCGTCAGGCAATGGAACCCGAACACCAAGTTCTATAATCTCAATATAGCCAACACTTTTGGGCATGTCAGCACGAATGGACAAAATCTTGCGCTTTCTGCCCATACCACCAACCAAGGCTATTACGGCGTGCAACTTTGGGGGTATCAAGACACCCTTCTCGCCAACACTGGTAACCAGCTGTACGCAAAAAGTCTCATAGTAGGAGCCATTGACTTTATCTTCGGGCAAACCGCGACCGCTTGGCTAGATAACATCGATATCAGGACTATCGCCACGGGCTGTGTAACAGCTTCAGGTCGTGCTTCAGCAACAAACCCATCCTGGTATGTTATCAACAATTCCACGGTCGATGGGATCAATAGCACCATTCCAGCCGGAGATAATTTCCTGGGAAGGCCATGGGAGCCTTTCGCACGCGTTGTGTTCCAGTACACGTATCTCGGCGATGTGATTGCGCCTGCTGGGTGGAGAGTTTGGAGTACATCTGTGGGTGGGGCCACTAACATACAAAACGTAACGTTCGGTGAATTTGCAAACTATGGACCCGGAAGTATATTGGAGGAGGGCCCGAGGGCCAATTTTAGTGAGCAGTTGGCTGCGCCGGTTACCATTGATAGTATCCTTGGTGCGGCGTACGAGGATGAGTGGTGGGTTGACTTGAGTTATTTGGATTGATAACGTGTATACGCAAATATGTAATCGTAATCCGTAATCCTGTTGGAACTTTCGTGATACATTTCTGTTGTGAACCGTAGAATTGCGGCGGTCTTCATTGCGTATCCGGAGGCAAGACCTCCTTGAATGCTTCAGGACGGGCCTGCTGATGTCCAGGGCCAAGTCCAACAAACCTCAATACCCACTCCCTCACTATTTTCGTCTTGTCCACTTGTGGAAGCATAAGATCTCCAGAAGCAAGATCAGCCGCACTATAACATCCTCCAGCATCAGTCTTGTCGACACGATTCCTGTAAAGGAGGTGAATCTTTGTCATGCCCTTCCTCAAACTCTGACCGTAGACTTTGCCACGAAAACTGCTCAGAGCTACATTCCTCATCAAAACCACATCGCGGGGTCTGAGTCTATCAAGAACATTCCTCATATCTCCTTGTGCGGATTGTGAAGATGAGAGCCAAAAGTTGATCCCGAATCCAGATCTTGTCTCATCACCAACCAGGACTTCGATGAGCTCAACAGCGGCTCCTCGTCTCGTCTTGATAACTCTTGCTTCGGGAACGGAGATGAGCCCAACGATAAGATTGACTGTCAGAGTCTGTGGATGGATAGAATTGAGATACATCGCGTTTGGAAGATCCCGTAAGTTGCTCAAATGGCCCGCAATAGGTACTTCCTTCACCGCGCCGAAAGGACGAAACGGAGAGTCAAAAGTATCAGATAGTTCATCGCTTGTGAACGAAGTTCTTGCATCTGAGGCTGACGTGATCTGAGAGGATTGGATATCCTCGTGTCTGGTATACGACTCCTCGTAGAACTGGGAGAGGAGTTCCTCTGCTGAAGCATGACTTGAAGGGTGACTTCCTGAAGGGTCTTGGGAGAATTCTTCGATGAAGGAATTGATTTGAGAAGCGACAAAGAATGGGGCGCCCTCTGAATCTTTTTGCTGCGAGAGCCCAGTGAAGAGGTCATGGCGGTCAAAGCTTTGCGTGAAGCCCGTGGTCAGGTGCTGTCGATCGAGAGGAAGGGATCGCCAAGAAGGATGAGCCAACGAGGCGGAAGTCGAGTTTGGAGTCTGTTGGACGATGTCTTGTTTGCCATATAAATTATTGAGGCCGGCAAATCGAGCAATTTGGTCGCTGAAGTTATCGAGGAGACCCTCGTCATCCCAGTTGAGAGAACTTGTTTCTGGAGCCCCAACAAACATCAGCAGCTTGGGAGGCATCTTCAATTTTAATCGGGTCGAGTCGACACACGCGCATCTTCTGAGATCCTGATTCGTGATTTGAGTTGATGGATTGATGGAAGATTGGTTGTCCGCAGTTGGGCGGCGTTGCTCGGCCAACAGACTCTGGACTCCCGGCGGGTGAGATAAGCCACTAAATACAGGGCCTATCGCTACATAATTCCGGGCAGAAGTCACTCCTAATAAAGCAGAAGTAAACAAACTCTCCATTGAGCGAAGAATAAGACAGGAAACTCAGACCAAGTGCAAACACAGGGGATGGCTCTATCGCAGCATCTTCTACGAGCCTCACGGGTATAGACCATAGAGTGATCACTCCGCAAGTCCTGTCCCAATATATGTTGTTCGTCTTGACAGCGCCGAAAGCGCATCGAGTGCCCCGAAAGTAACCATGTGAGCATCGCCCCGAGCCAGAAGAATAATACTGGCATGAACATGCATAGAGGCCGCCCAGGCTACACTGATTGAGGGTTCCGAGATCATCGTGGATCGATGCGATGATGCCCCGTGGTAAAATTAATGCGACGAAACATGATTTCCAGCAGATTCGTGAAAGAAATGCTCGCAGACATTACGCACCCGGTTCGGGCTAGCTCGTTGTAACACAACGTCGGCCCCAGCACTGCGACGAAATGCCGACGAGTAGAAGCTGGGGCTTTTGGCACTTGAATGTTCAGCTGCTGCAGTGAAATTTGTGATGCGTAAAGGATTGGCGGCTGCTTCTACACCTCGTGCCTGGCTCTTCCAATGATCGCAAATCATCTCTGCTCGATGTACATCACCTTGAAGAGTTATTAGGTAGCAGGTATGGATTGCTGAAGCTACTCAAGTCGTTCCTGGCGGCAGAAAACCAATACATGACAAAAAACAAGCCCCTTTCTGAGTTCGCCAAAACAATACCAAAATTCTTGATAGCTAATCTTTAAATACACTACTCGGAAAAAGAAACCGGAGTGTAGTATCTAATATGCATAATATATTTCCAAATTAAAGGCATCGAAGTTGGATGTGAAAAGCAATAACAGGGTTTTCTCAGTGGATTTTGTATACTTCTCGTTGTCGAAACTCCAAGTTTCTTTTCCTCTTGCTTGGTTGCTATCGAAGAAGACCAGGGCTGACACAGCATGGACTTTTTTTGGTACATAGGCGTACACATATAGCTGAAATCGACAGTCGGGGCGTCCAGCTGTGCCTAAGTTACCCTGGGGAAACATCATCGCCCATTTTTCCTGGGGGAAGGCGGGAGGGCAGGACATTTTTCCTTGTGTTTTCATCAGATTCTATCTATTATAGTATAAATTTGCATCGTGTACAAGGAAAGGCATGATTGGAGGGACTTTTTGTGCGGAGTAGCTGAAGAATGTCGGGTTGAGAAGATGGTAGAAACGAGTTGAGTGTTATGTAGTTAAATAAGCGAGATTCCGTCAGTAGAAAGCGTAGAAGTAAACGCGGGTTGTAGATTCTACCTAGCACCCGACCACCGCAAAGTGACTAAACTAACATCAAACCCCAGAGATGTAAAACAGGGAGCCGCAAATCTAATAGAACGAAACCGGCCCGCAGGAGTACCCCAAAGGGTTAAATGGTTCCTTCTCCCCGAGCGAAAGCTTGGGTTGTTGTTTTGCAATTTTTTTTGCTCCGGGGGATAGTGAATAATTGATGTGGGGGAAAGAAAAGGGAGAGTCGCTTAGCACTTTATATCTTCGCAATAGACGGTAAGCGGGGCGCACAGGGCTCGGTTTAGGAAAGAAGATACTTCACCCTTGATAATCATTGTTCCCCCTTCACGGATCATTTGAAATTAATAACGATCTCACATATCACGCAACCCTCCGCACTCTAATTGACCTAGCCAGCCACAACCTGTCGAATAATATACAGAAAGCAGCCAGGACAGAGCAGCGAGCAGTGAAGGTGGAGGAGGATGTAAAAGCGAAAATGAAGGGAAGCACGAAGAATTCGGAGGTTATGGAGGTCAGCAGGGGCTGAAGGTCGCGGATTCAGAACTTCTCGAACCTAAAGTATGCGGATTGGAGCTCGCAAATTTCCACGCAGCCCGCCCAGTCGCATCTGAGGCACCCTCTTCCAAAGCTCTTTCGGAGACAGACCAAGTGCATGCCCTTCAAAAAAAAAAGAATCGACATTCCCAAGAACTTCCAACTCGATCAATTTATCGCGGACACCAACTACACAAATCTTGCCAGAGTGACAATGTGTTCGAGGTACCCAGTCCTGCAAATGAGGGGGCAGAGAAGGAATGTTATGATATTGAGGCAGAAGAAGGAAGAGCCAAGGGTCTATTGAGTCAGTCAGGCCAAAGTCAGCCGCAGCCGCTTATAGAGAATACAGGCTTATTCCACCCCTTTCAGATACCCTTACAAGCACATTGTCAAAACCAGTGTAGAACGGAGTTGAGCTTACAAAGACGGCAGGCCACGGCTCCGACCAAGAAAGCGAGAATAACACACCCAAGAGCAAAGGATGCAATGAAACCACGAGAGAAATAATGTAGAAAGACCCAAGTTCCACCTGCGCTTCTTGTAAAGGTCGCGCTGCCACCAGGAACGCGCTTCCGTATTCCTATCCACCACAGGATTACAGAGAATCAGATATGTTGGAATCAAGAATTTGGCAGTTAGTTTTGCTGTTCAAGAGTCCAGTTAGACATAGACGGTCTAGCGCGTTCCTGGTGGTGGCGCAATAATAGGTAGGGAAAAGTGTTTCTTCTTAGAGAGCGAATAGCAGAGCCTTTTCAGGGAGCAAAATTTTCTAGATACTCTATCTTGCTGCGCTTAAAAATGTGCGTCCAATGATATTCGCTCCAAACCAATCCAACTGCAGATTCATAGGCCAAGCTATGGTTGCCTCCAAAGTCAACAGCCTTCCCAAAACAGGAACCGAAGCGAGCCCCTGAGAAAAAATCACGTGAATTCACCTCGACAGATCCTAAATTCATCTGGACTCCTGCCAAGCGCTTAGAAACTACATATTGCTCATCTCAGCTTCTACTTTAGTTTCTTCAATCACATACACTGTCGAGACCAAAACACCAAATTTGCTTTCAGCTTTTCACATCTCCCCTAACCTCAGAGACATCCCATCTGAACTTGCACACCGCACAACAAATTGAGACGCAATGACCGACGCAAGCCAGGAAAAGAATCAGGACCCAATGCAAGAGCAAGAAATGGAGGAGGAGCAACAACTGGATGAAGAAGAGGACATCAATGGTCCTGCGGACGAGAGGGAGGAGGAGGTAGTTGAGTATCGTAAGTTACGCTCTTTTCATTCTCGTTTACATCGCTTCTCGAGTAACGTCTGATATCCATGGATGATACCTTGAAGGTTGGATCCACTTAAAGTTTTGAGTGGGCTACTAACGTCTGACGTTGCCCATTTGGGACGTTAGCAGACATTTCGGCTCATTGTGAGAGACATCTGGACTCTTTTGGCGAGTTTTCATTCAGCTTTGTTCTTGTTTGGCTCCCAGGAAACTCTGTGTTTTTCGTGCAATATTTTTACTTGTTTCCGTTCATATCAGGTTCGAAATCAGGACTGACACAAACAAAATAGCCAGTGCCCCGTCTGATGTGATTGACGCAAGCTCCGACCTCGACGACCTCCAAGATCATCGTACCTACAAAGAAAGATTCGATGACCTCCTACAATCCCAGTATCTTAATATTCTGATCCAAAGCGAGGCCCAATTCCAAGTCATGTCATCCCATGCTGAGGAAGATCGATCGCAATTCGACTTCAACTTCAAGGCAGCAACTCTCTATGGTCACAATAAGAAGTGGTTATTGTACCAGGTGCGCGACTTCCTGCTGAGATATCCGGATGTACGAGGTACAACTCTTGTGGATTTCCAGGACGAGCTGAAGGAAAAGACTACTCGTGAGTTTGATGTGAATGAGGTTAGCAGACTCATTCAATTAGCTGGAGCTTTGTAAGCACTCTAGGCTCAACAAATCTGAAGACTCATTGCTTATGTGGATTTAGTGGTGTAAATTAGGAAATTAAGACATGGTACCAATCAGGCATTGCTGGTCAGAAGAAAAAAACTTGGAGTTGAAGCTGGATACCTCTGGATTAGTTCTAGCGATTTGTTTATTTGTTTTTAGAGCCTTTTGTTGTCTTTGATTCTGATGGAGCCTTGAAGCCTCGCGAAACACTTAATCGTCTTTTATACTCGAGAAGTGCTTAGATAGACTTTGGGGTTACACACAAAGATAATAGACCTTTCTTGGTAAAATACAGGGCTTTCTTCTGACAACCAATTGGCTTCATTATGGCTTGCGGGGCCATAACGCCTTGCAGAGAGTTTTATGACACTACATCCTCCACATAAAAGAACCTCCACCCCTCTACAGTTCCATTACTCTTTATCTCTAAACTCCAAATGAAACCGATTCAGCAATAGAAACAGACACAAGTAAGTCTACGATTCCACTCCACCCCCTTTTCAACACTAAATCTAAACCTCAATCCCGGCAGCCTCGTCCCCACCACCCGCTCTCATAAGCTGGCAAACAGCCCTATGGACCCTCATCCCCCTCCTCCTAAACACCTGGGGCCAGCCCACAGGTGGCATTCTCACCCTCTGCCCCAAACACAACATCTTCCCACGATTTTACCCTTTCCACGCCCTCTTCGACCTGCTGGACATCAAACTCTCCCTCCTCTACAGCATCTTATACCTTGGCATCTCCCCGCGACTAGCCATAGACCTCTTAGTCTATTACCGATATGAAGACTGCGATGAAGATAACGGCTTGAAAGCGCTCAGGAAGTGGCGATGGGTGAGATGGGCTATGTTCGCGCTGGGAGGCGCACAACCTGCTATTAAGCTGGCGGCTTTTAAAGGCTTGCCCGTCACGAAGGCCGTGAGTATGATATGGACGGTTTCTTGGGTCACGTTGGAGATCCTGGGGTTGCTGGCTCGGGATGTGGATTTCGGGCCTGAGGGGGAGAGCTCACTGACGCCTCGACAACATGGAGCTTTGGTTGCGTCGAGAAAATTGAGGGCAGTGGGAAAGCGCAAATACAAGTGGTTCCTGGACATTCTTCTAGCAGTCATGAGGTTAATGAGTTACTTTTTATGCGTCTTCGTTATCCAAGACGTGTTATTTGATCGGCGCTATCGTCTTTCGTTTGACTTGATTCTGACAGAAAGTGGGGTATTCATGTGGGGAATTCTTTTCTATTTATTTGTAGACATGCTCAGAAGCCGATGGGCAAGGTACAGGTTCCCTGGTTGGGAATTTGTGAGACTCATTTTCATTTTAATATGTGCAGGTATATTTTTCGGTCTCGCAGGCGAGGTTCTCGTTTCGAGGATGGAAGGACAAGACGGCCTCCTGTGTTTAGGGCATAGTGGCCTCTATTTTTCTTATTTTGCTTTGGACACGGCCTGTGAACTACCACTAATGAGGAGGATTTTCGCATTCGACAAAGCGAAATGCTCCGAAAAGTGCGTAAATCGCGTGTTGCTGGGCATATTTTGGCTTTTGATCAACATCATGTTCGTTATCCTATGGTATGCATGCAGATATAGAAGCGAGGGTACATACAACCCTGGTTGGACATCTGTCTTCGGATGATAGGATCCTAGAATTCTACTAGAAAATCACGATTCTATTTCCAACATCACCGCAAACTCCCCTTCCCCGTCCTCCTCGTTGTCCTCGATCTATCCATAAAATCTCCAACCGTAATCGCTTTCTCCTTCAGCGAGTACTTCTTCGTTGGTACTTTTTCTCCCATCATTCTCGCCATCACCATTTCTCTTGCCTCAGTGCTGTCTGGATCCTCGTACTGTAGTTGGGTTGAGGGAGGTTGGCTGTCCACGTCCTTATTCACAGGTCCGTTGCCATGCAGGAGTAGTTCAATCTGCTCATTTGCTGTTGGTCCTGCTCTTGGGTTTCGAGAGTCATATGGAGGGTATTCCACGGGATGACCATGGGTAGCCGTTGAGTCGACAGAGGTGGCACGCGAGCGACCTGATCCTGTGGAGATGTTGCTTGTTACTCGACCCAAGATCCTACCAGGGCCTCGTTTTCGTCCTTCCAGTGCCTCGTTCTGTGTTGGGTTCGCAGCAGCTGTTTTTGTCTTCGCAAGCAGATCCGAGATTGCACTACTTATATCTTCTTGTGGTTTGGATCGTGGATGGTCTGATGGAGCTGGAGCAGTTGATACGGTTCTTGTTGGGGAGTTGAGACTTCTCTCTGAAAGAGGCTCTGATTTGTATGTTTGATCTAAGGCAGTGGAGCCTGTGCTATCCGCAAGTGACTCAATAGGCTGAGTTTTATGCTCTTCCTTTACATTTGGTTCGTCCGAGTCAAAAGCCGTACTATCGAGCCGAGAATTCTTGGGCGGCCTTGCGGAAGACTTGGGAAGGGTACTGCTAGAGCTTGGCGCGGGCCGCCCTACGTCGCTTTTTACCCGCTCAGCTTGGGGAAGTGCTTTCGGCACATCCTTTCCTTTCGCGTTTGGTAAGGACTCTGATCGCTTCTTAGATCGGATTTGATACTTTGCCAACGATTTCATTTCACCATCCCGAATCGAATCCCATAGCCATTCAGCAGTGACAATAGGCACCTTCCAATCCTGGGCATGATCGAATTTATCTTTTCTGACAGCAGTCGCCGATTTTGTGACAAGCACCGTTGAGTGCGGAGTCATGTCTTCACTGTACTTGGCTCCAATAAGTTTGACAGCTTTCGTTACATGCAGTAAATCTATCCCGGAAAATGCGGAGGTTGAGATTGTGATACCGGAAAAGGATTCAATGGGGAAAACGGGAAATGGCAGTCCAATGACATGATCTGCAGGGTCGACAAAGTCTTTCTTATGAAGACAACGCTCCAACCACCACACTGTTACTGTCTGAATTGGGATTTGAGATTCTGGTAGTGGAGGGTGCTGTGAAATTGGAAGGTCGTGAGGCACAACTCTGAAGAGTCGGATTTCGGGACTTTTATCCAATTTGTGAACAAGTTCGTCCATTGTACTCGAGATCTCCCCATCGTTGAAAACGAAGTGCTCCTGGAGGATTTGTTTTTGTGCAGGAAGAAAGTCTAATAGAAAGAATCGGCAAGAATTGAACATGCCCCTCTTTCGAGGGGGGTTCTCGATAGTCGATTGAAGTGATCCATTTTTAGGATTATCGACAGGGCTTTTCGGCTTCGTGGGTCCATTTTGTGGCAACGAGTCGCTATCGTCTACCTCCCATATCCCACTTCGGGAGACCTGTGCCACCGCGCCTCCTCCAACGATATCTCCCCAGAGCCCATCGTTCTGGGTGCTTAGTTTCGTGCTCGCAGTTCTCCGCAATTTCCTCTTGCTTCCCTCCAGACTCGTCGTGCTGTCACCTCTTGATCTTTTCCCTAATGAAGTTCTCTTTGGCTTGGTTCTGTCCCAGGCACCTTTCCCTCGCTCTTCCTCAGGTAAGGCAGGATCGTAAAGCTCCTCTTTCAAAATCATTCCTCGTTCTAAACAATGATATAACCATTCAGGTGAAACAATTCGGAGTCCCCAGCTCTTTGCAGCTTTATACTTCGCACCCTCGGTTCGGTAGGATATCAGATGTGTGATCTGCTTCGTCAGATCTCCTTCATATACTGCGCCGTTTCTTCTGACAAGCTCTGCAATCTCGAGCCTTTCCGTAGCTGATAAAAAATGGATTAGTAATAAGCCAGATTCTCAAAGTAGCATTCCTTACGATCATCACAACCGGTCATGCTGAACTTCAATGAATAGAAGGTCGGTAAGACATGTTCCTGCTCCAGTGCCTCCATATCTATCTCTTCGTCGTTGATCCATAGTTCTCGTATTGCCTCAATCCATTGGGTAGTCATAGGCCGTACATCTGGTCTTTCTTTCGCAACATATTGATATTTAGGGGTGTTGTAGTGGCCAACAATGAGGTGTGTGACGTCGAGGGTCAAGTCGAATCGATGGACAGCACCCATCTCCTCCACATACTTCGCCAGTTCCGTCTGCATTTAGAACAAAGAGATTAGCGACGCCCGCAAGCTTTGACGAGAGATGTTTGATCACATCTGGGACTGCTCAAAGCGAACTTACGCGCTTTTCATCGGGAACTGATGTGCAGCATATTACCAGGCCCGCCAAAGGTGTAGATAAGTCGGTGGCTCCATTGACAGTGACAACTTTATGCGACTGATTTGCACCAGAACCTGCCATTGCTCTGTCCCTAATTCGAGCAGTTGTCTATTCTGTTCAAGCATCTCGGAAACGCGTTCTTTCGCGAAGGCGCGTGATTGTTGACAGGCAGACAGGGGTGTGCGATAAGATTAGGAAAGCGAAGCACCCGCACCTCTCAGGACCAAAAAATGAGGCACTCATGTCCCAAATCCTAAGTCTAATATGACCAAATAAGGGCACGCATTTTCAAACATATTTGAGCTGCTGCACATCCAGAAACCCTCTTCATGGATCTCTCAGAAATTCTTATATGTGAAGATACTAATCCTGGGCAACTTCCAGCTTTGACTTGGAGCCGTTGAAAACTAGTGCCGCTTTTGTTGTTCGCAAGAATGCTTTGCAGTTTCAAAGCCAATGAATTAACAAAAAGTGTGACTTAGAATAGAGTTACTCTTATGTTCTTGGAATCGTTAATCAGGACAACGATATTTTACAAAATGCCCAATAAATCCATACATTTCTACGGGATATGCCAAGTGGCTAAGCAACAGCTGTTGTCCTGCATGGGCGTTATCCCCCACAAAGATCAGCGCCAGGGTCAGTCTGCCAAGCTTTCAGCCCAATCTGACCTTATTTTCTACTTCTTTAGCCGCTTCTGTTTGAGTTGATAATTTAGCAGATTTAAGATTTCAGTTCACCAAACTGGTTCTTCAGCTTCTAGGCCCTTTCCCAAATTATAAAATTCAAGTAAAGACTAGGACTTCTTACGCGTTTTGAAGGCTGAGACTTGGGGGAACCATCTTGGATTCGCGGCAGCTGCTGTCATGCAGCATCTGTGATGGTTGGATACCTATCAACCCTTGTATCTTGTAGATCTAAGCCCTGCTTTCCAAGCCTGCTCCTCTATGTACAAGAGCACACGGCAATCTGGTACCTACGAGTACAATGGAACATCATTGCGCATGTTGACAGGTGCTTTCGGAAACTTAGTCCAGGCGCCACCCGGATGTTCGGGGATCAGATCGCCATAGGCTATCTGCAGCCGTTTGATTCCAAGCCGCACGGCTGATATCGACAGCCGGAAAGAATGGAAAGGGTATTGTAATCAAGACCGATTCCAAACTCAATTGCTCAACGTTGAGCTCCGACTTCGCACCCTTTTTAGTTGGAGAAAGAAATAGAAGGATCTAAGGTTGAGATACGTACTTTGATATCACTAATCTCCCTCGCTGCACAACTCTGAGCTGACAAGGGAGATGGTCGAGATCTATTCCGTGACGCGTTCTTTGGATGACGACGGAGACGAAGCATTTAGATCAGATTATCCGACTGGGCTTCCAGCATGTTTGCCACCATTCCAATCTCTTCCTTCTTGTTGAAGTGGTGAAGATGGTTGGTTCGAATCTTGAACATGGGACCTCGTTTTGGAGCGGAATGAGCGACTTATTAAGCAACAACGGAAACGATCTGCAAATGTGCAGATACACGAGATCCAGAGCTCGGCAGAAGCCCGTCCCTCATTCCTGGGATATTTTGGGGGTACCATGGTATTTCCGGCTGTGACCCAACTTCTCACCAATTCAAGTTATCCTCGATCTCGCAACCTCGTGCACTTGGATACCGGCGCTGTGCATCAGAGATTGTCCCCCTTTCTGGACCAAGCAGCTGGTGCACGCTTAGAAGAAATAGGTGGTGTCGTACTCGAACGTAGGTGCCAATTATTAGCTTCCTAGGTCCTGGACTGGGAAGGAATTGCAAATGAGATGCTCGTCGTCGTTCTATAGTCCTGGCACAGAAACACGGAAGTAGTGAGGATGAAGAGTGTAGATGATGACTGGTCGAGGTTGCAGATGTTGAAAAAAAAAGCCCCTGTCAGGTCTAGCAACGGCCCAATAGGATGATGTCAGTAGAGGGCAGACGCGAGGCACGATTCCGACGCCTCCGACGCCTTCCACTAGGTAGGTAAGGTTATAACAACTGCTGATGCAAACTGTACTGTGCCCTTTACTCCTCTCCTCTCCTCTCCTGTCTTCTCTGCCACAGCTCCAAGGGTATCGTCGTGTTTTCTCTGCCCGCACTTTCTCCCATCGCCGAATTTGTTTCATCCCAATTCGTGTGGACGACGGACTTTTCGCATGCCATCAATTGCAGGGCACGATTCAGGCTTTCTTTCCCCTCCACCTTCGTCACCACTTGCGACCGACAGGGGTTCGTGGACGGCAGCCGCTGCAAACAAAGCTCGGCCAAACCCTGCCAGCGTGCTCTATCCAGTCTGGGTTTCTTGACATTTGCAGGCCTCGTGTTTGATTGCCCTCATGTGCTGGCAAAGCACAATCCCAACTCCTGGTCAATCGTCGTGACAGCAAAACACATGCTTCACTAGCACCGTAAGTACAATCATCCAGAGTCAGTCGCGTGGTCCAGAGTCCCCCTCTTTTGATTCTCTCTGCTTAGACTTACCGTCAATCATCCTGTTGGCTATCATTGCACAACTCGTCTGGTTATTGAGTTGTGATGCGCGAGTGTCGCAAGATCTCCAATGGGGCTTTGTACACACCGCAAAAGCCAAATACTGTACATTTATTTTCATTACCTGCCTCTGCCCAAGTAGTCAGTTAGATGTCTCTGGAGCCGAATACGTTCGTTAACGTCACAATGACAGGACAGGTAACACTATCCTACTACACGAGTAGAGGAACTGTCATCTATACGCCCACGAACAGACATCTCGAACGATCACAGCCTGCGAGACTTCCTTCCCCTCCTTGCCGACCAAGAATACGGAGGCCACATTCAATACATATCACACGTCTACCAGCTGGTCTTGTACCGCTAGACTTGAGGCCTTCGCTATCTGCCCCGGAGCCAAAAAAGCAATCAACATTTCAAGTAAAGCTCAAAAAGCTGGCTTCCCGGGAGAACGCAAAGCGTGTGCTTGGCTCGGTCTTCTCTCCCTTCTCCTCGTCCAACTCGGCCGCTCCGTCCTCAGCGGCCACTTCCTCCAGGTCTGCGAGCCCGCAAACAATCGGAGCATCATTCTCGTCGGCATCGGCAGATCCAACAACTATATTCGCGAGGAGGGCTACTGCAGGGAGAGCTGTGGATGATTCTCCGATAGCAATGTCGAGGCCATCTCTCGGGGGTGACCCACCTGGGGCTGTCCCCAGGCACAGTCTCAGCGCCAACTCTGTAGTTAGCTCTATTTCAGTTTCTTCGAAACTTACGCAAGAGGCTGAGAAGCCAGTCTGTTCAGGGAATGGGGTATCGTGCTCCATTATTCTTGCTGAACCCGTCATATTTCTCACTGGTCTCGACCACGATGGCACAAACCAAAATACTTCATCGAAGTCAGCTCTACTTCGAGGAAAATTGCAGTTGAATGTTACGAAAAGTGCGAAGATCAAAGCCGTTACTGTGAAGTTTACCGGCAAAACAAGAACGGAGTGGCCTGAGGGTAAGCGTGAAAGCTGTCCGTAATGTGAAATTATCTGAATATTTGTTAGGCATTCCACCTGAAAAGACGAAGTTATTTGAAGAAGAATCGCTTAGAACACAAGTCCTACCATTCTTCAATGCTCTGTACGAGGGTTCTGAATTAGGTTATGGCACAATGTGCAATTATGTTTTGCGGGACAAGTCAGCTTCGACCTCAGTGACAAGTCTGGCAAGCACCGAACTTCCCTTGCCGGCTCAACAGAGTGGAGGCTTTTCATTACCAGGACTCGTAAATCGATCAAGTAGGTCAAGTACAATTCTGTCTGGGAAGGATATCAAGCGGCTTTCGTTACAAAGCAGCCAATCTCGCAGTTTTCAAAAAGGCGATTCTCCGTTTGGCCCAACGCCACAGCAAAAGGGTTGGAAGGTCTTTCATCCCGGAGTTTACGAGTATAGCTTTGAGATCCCGATCGATAACAACAGCCCAGAGACGACTAAATTGCCACTTGCTTCGGTGCTGTGGATGCTTGAGGTTATTGTAGAACGAGCAGGTACCTTCAAAGCAAACCTTCAGGGGTTCAAAGAGGTACCTGTCATTCGATCGCCATCGGAAGACTCTCTGGAATTGGTTGAGCCAATATCAATCAGCAGGAATTGGGACGATCAGCTTCACTACGAAATCATGATATCGGGCAAATCATTTCCTCTTGGCTCTAGAATTCCGATTGCGTTCAAGCTCACGCCATTGGCAAAGGTTCAGGTTCACAAACTCAAGGTTTTTGTCAGCGAGTGCATCGAATACAACACAAGTGATAAGAAAGTTCATCGGAAAGATGTTACACGGAAGATCTTGTTGCTTGAGAAGTCTGCTGGAAAACCTCTAGGCAGAGAATATATGGGCTCAGAAGTCAAGATTCTCAGGGGAGGCGAGTCAAACCCAGAGGAACGAAATCAGAGACGAGAACTCGCAAGACGACGCAGGGCACAGGAGGCCGCGGCCACTGGTAGCGAGCCAGTACCTCTTCCGGAACCAGTGGACAACATGCTTGGAGACATCGACCTTGGTCTCGAACAATTCTTGGGTCAAACCGAAATAGAGATGTTTGTTCAACTGCCCACATGCGAGATGATGGAGAAGGATAGAACGAAGCGAATGGCTCATGACTGCACATGGAAAAATGTTGATGTGCACCACTGGATCAAAGTACTACCCCACCGATTCCAGTTCATTCATAACTCAAGACTGACCGTCACAGATTGTCATGCGGATATCTCGAGCCGACGCAGAGAATCCGGGAAAACGGCGCCATTTTGAGATCTCTATAGACTCACCGATATCTATTCTCAGCTGTCGGGCAACTCAAGCCAACCTTGCTCTACCCGAGTATTCTGGGTTGAACTCGGGCACAGTGGGCCAGCAACGTGTTTGCGGATGTCCCAATGCAGCGATGAGCAACAATTCACCAACATCGCCAA
Organism: Hyaloscypha hepaticicola; assembly: GCA_002865625.1. Lineage (NCBI taxonomy): Eukaryota > Fungi > Ascomycota > Leotiomycetes > Helotiales > Hyaloscyphaceae > Hyaloscypha > Hyaloscypha hepaticicola. Next base: position 447,752 of record KZ613479.1, read on the forward strand.
CGGGCAGCGTGCCTACGCTTGACATTTTGAACGGAGGCGACTCGCTTCTCACACCGGAGAATGCACTGACAGACCTTGCAAGACCCCCACAAGCGCATCTTGCCACGAACGCAGCTGCAGGAGTTCAACGTCCAATTCATTTTATTAGAAACCCAAGCTACAATCCTCCTGCCTTCGATGCGGACGATCCACCCCCGCCACTTGCGACGCCTCCTCCTGGTTATGAGCAGGTCGTTGGCACTCCAAGTCACGACGGTCTTGCAGACTATTTTGCAAGGTATGCGTGAATCGCTCGAAGGAAATTGAAATAAACTCTGACAGTTATATAGACTTGGTGAATATGAAGATGATCACGTGGATACCGACGATGAAGATATGAACAGAGTTACTAGCCGTGGCCGCGTCAACGTTGCAAATCCTCGGACTCCCGGAGGCAGAATTGCAAGAAGTATGGATATAGATCGTAATTTTATGTTCTCGCCAGCGACCTTCAACAACATTTTAGCTCAGCAAAGCGGCGAGTGAGGGCACCTTCTCGATCATTAATTTCTAGGATCAAAATGTGGATAGGGTCAAGGAGCATGCAAAAGGCAGTAAATAGGAGCCTTGAGGGAACCGAAGGCAGGGTTGGTCGATTATTACCTGATCGTTCCAGTATATAATGAGAGACGAGGAAGAATTAAAGCATTGGGCTATGGTGTTTTCGGGCCGGGAGGGGGCTGTTCTGGTTATCGGCGCCCCGTGGCGTTTTGACATTGGATACTCCAGAGTATATAAAGTCTGGGTAGGGGACGCGAGTTCTCAAAAACTTCCCAGTGAGGGAAGCATGGCATAACGGATAGCATGAGAACCACGAAGAATAAGAACAATGAACTCATTGGTGCAAGAGTGTCAGATGGCGTTCTAGAGCGGATCGATTGAAGTGCTCGAAACTTTGGCAATCTACAGTAAGCTCTGTCTCGTCTGCCAACAACCTGGCGCATCACATAGGTGAGGGTAATGTCAGAATATTGATGGTTTGTTGATGGAGCGTGTAGACTCAGGCGTAGGGCACGGTTCGTATGATCTCATTATAATGAGATATGTTTCTACTCTCGCCTCTGGAATCTTTCTCCTCCGTGATCGTGGCCATGATTTGCTGTGTGCAAGACCGAACGGGTCTAGCGCGGCTTCAGACTCGCATGGGTGTACTTCGTGGATGATGACGGTGGATCCTTGCATAAACAGCTTTAGAGTACTGTAAGCTTCCATGACCACAAACGTACAGTGGCCAACAGTGTACTTTTGATCTGTCTTCAATCTTACATTCAGGGTTGTCCCCAACGCCCTAGAGCAAGGCACGATGAGCTTCACCACAGCCGTAGTTGTACGCTCCGAGCGTGAGCGAATCGCCAGCACTGTTTGCAACCAATGCAAACACAGAAAGAAGAGTTGCAATAAAGCGTTCCCGAGTTGTTCGAGATGCAGCAGGTTCGTCTCTTTCAAGTAATTACTAAAGGTATGATTATTTCTGACATGAATTCTCACCCAGACTTCTCGTCAAATGTTCATATCCAAATACAATGGAGAGCGAGGGCAATCCGCTCCCTCCAATTGTTGAGATTACATCTGGACTAGATCCTCATCTCTCAGATTGTTCATTACCACATCATCCTCAAAATGCGTTCTATAGAGCAGATTACCGTGTTCTTCGTATTGACGACCAGGTATCTTTGCAAACGAGCAGACTGCTCAGTGCCATTTCTAGGAAACAAGGACACGCCAGCGATTTCATGCAGACATATTTCTGTACGCTACACAAAAGTCTACCAATCATCAATCAGGATGTGTTTCGTTGGAAACTTGACAACCACGCTTCAGATTCTCATTTTTCAACACTCTTGCTTTCCATTTTCCTCATCACGCAGTTGACGCCTAGAGTCAACCCCAACCCATCGTCGAATTTTGGGGAACAAGAGCTCTACCCTACTGTCAAGAGTATTTACTCTCTTCTGCAGTCTACTGGAAAGGTCTCAATGGAGCTTGTGCAAGCTGGGGTTCTGATTGCTTGCTACGAGCATTGCCAAGGGCTACATCAAAACGCGTGGTTGACAATTGGGGCATGCGTGAGAATTGGTCACCTAATGGGACTGCAGACTTTCCTCCAGAAGACGCTACCAGAAGAAAGAAATGAGCGGGATATCTTGGAAACAAAAAGACGTCTGTGGTGGGGAATTGTGGTGACAGAACGGTGAATTTTCTAAGCCCCATCGCTCTAAACCATTGCTAATGATGATATTAGAATCATAAACGCCGACTATAAGGATAATAGACTTCCTCTGGCTTCTGAACCCCCTACTGCGGAAGACTTTCTACCCCGGGCAACTCCAGACGCCAATACCTACTTCCGGGTCAAGGACGATTTCCTTCTACCAGATGACGTTTTGCCAGGACCTAAAGGGTGGCAGACTCCTGCCTCTCGTGACTTCACAATAGTGGGAAGTTTTGGTGCCACCGTTCAAGCTACATTTCTAGCAAGCTGTGTCACTCGCCATATTCTTGATACAAATAGGGATCTTGCTACAAGGGCGAATGATGCTCGCAAGCTTGACATCGCGCTTCAATCATTTATTGGCTCTTGCATTCCACCTCCGTATGCATTTTCTGAACCTACAGCGGAACAATCTAACATTGCTTTAGGGGGCAGTCCTATGGTTTTTATTGTGGTGCTTTTGCAATAAGGACATGGTGAGCAGTTTGTGCTTGGATGTTAATCCATTTATTCTAATACCCAAAGATAGTTTTGCCTTGTATCTCTTCCACCATGAAATGGAAGTAGCATCACAACTTGGCAAAGAAGATGACCTCTGCCGCTCAACAATAGCAATGCAGTCATTGCTTCGAACTATCGTATATTTACTCAAACAAGGAAGTTCTGGAGTGCCAATCGATCTCGAGATGCTAGCCTTTTGGTCACATCATATGATCTTCTTGTGCGCCACGATGCACATCAAATTCGGTATTCGAGATGAGAATTGGGCCTCCGATTTAGAAGCTATGATTGATTACCTCCGTTATTTTGCTCCGAGGTATAAGCTCTACAGTACGTATTTCTTCTCCGGGATTATTTCTCAGATCTAGCTAACATTTACAGGAAATGATATTCGAAAGCTAGAGCTTAGTAGATGCGATCCTCCTTCTCTATACGAACTCAGAGCCGGATCCGATTCGCCCACTATGCAGGAGTAGGTTCCGGAGCTGCTAACAAGTACTCCTTGAGCTTCTCAAACCCCTTGAAGATATCGGATTTTTTATCAGCCTAATGCTTCAAGGACTCTTCCCTGACTTTTCGTGTGGCAGCCAGACGCATTTCCAACGGCATTCCATACCCGAATGGTTTATTCTCAGCAAAGGACAGCGTCAGTCTTGTCTCAATTACATGCGTCAAGATGCCCTTCGTTTAAAAATCATCTGCAAAGCATCACTTGCCGGACCACTTCTCAAGATACCATAGCTAATAATCAAGAACGCTTTACCTTCAATTTCATTGTAGAGATACTCGATAGCGTTCTTGATACCGCCTGGTACTCCGAACTTGCAGGATGGGCTCACATTAACTTGCCTTCAATCAGCATCGTATCCAACTGCTACGAAAAAGGGACAAATGCTATGTATCGAAAGACTGTCCTGGAAACAGGGCTCATACGTATCTATCGTACTTGGAGGCCTCCACGCTTCACGCCTTGCTATGTTTAAACTCGAGTTGTGCGAAAATTGGAACCGTCGAGAGAAAAGCTGCATCGTCGAACATGAGAAGCTTGAATGTAGCTATATCCACCCGAGCGAGGCTGAGCTTGACAGCCTTGTTCGTGGGCGCTGGAGAGCTTGGCGTCAAGAACCTCAATGACAAACTTGGCAGCTTGGGATCCGTTTCACCCAGCGCGAGTGCTGCCAGTGATGGTGGCGATATTTCTGGTTTGTTGATTCTGCCATTATTGGTATTTTTGGTTTTGTGTTTTTAAGACGAGATGTTTTCTTGAGCATAATTTATGAAGAGGAAGAGGAATATGTCGCAGTACATAATCCCAAATTAATATATGTATATGTATATTTAGACTTACTCGCCTCCTCATATTCCTGATGCTGGCCCAGACGATACTATTTGCGTACCTCAGTAGTCCATAGCCGTACTGTCAGATCCAAACCTGCAGAGGAGCTCGCGAAGTTCCATGATGCATTTCTATCTGGGCGATAGAAGTGAAATAGGACAGCAGGCATAAAGCCAGAGATAATCGTTTTCAGTCAAGCATCGAAGTGCTCATGTATCGAGTGTTCCCAATGCGAGTTGGGAGTGGGGAAAGTGTATGTCTCCGCTGTAATGGTCATCATGCATCGTCATCTCCAAACGTGTTTCTTGTCTCGAAGTGTAGCATATTGAAAAACCTCGTTGCTATGAATTGCTTTCTCATCATTGCCACCTGCCGACTCATGGTTCCAATGATAACTATATTTACATCATCATAATCCAATAACTCCTTTGGGTTGTTAATTCAATACCCAACTCCCAGTACGCCTTCACCGGGCGGTTTTTTGTCATCCACAAATGAAATCCAAGCCCCTTTAACAGGGGTGTTCTAAAAGCTGTACAGTTTGAATGATACGTAGTTATACAAGACAGCAAAGAGGGGTTCTTGGCTGCCTTCAATCACTCCGTGAATTCGAATTTGTCCTCCTAAAAAATTTCGTGAAGGCTTTCCAGCGCCCGATTTTGGGAGATTTCTCAAGTGAGCTGGGGTTGGTTTTGCCATTCTTCACTGGTGTATTATGCTCGAAGCTATAACCGTTCTGCAATGCGCTGGTTGGGATGTACGCAGATTGTGTACGCCTTCCAGGCCTCGTTGGCGTATCGGGGGTTGTTGATGATGAACCAGGAAGAACAAGACTACCAGCTGGCGTTGAGAGACGTTTTGAAAGGCTGCCATTAAGGTTCTCGGTCGCGGCCCGCACTGGAGCTCTCACATAGCTTTCTCCCTCACTATCGCTGGCAACGGTGCTTGGGGCGGCTCGACGGGCGGCCGCACGTTGCATGAAGGCCGTTCCAGCAGATACAGCTCTCTTTGGTCCGTTCGTTTGTTCTTGCTGAGGACTTTCTCCATTCACAGGATTGAGTTTGCAGGATTGCCGCCTGATCCTGCCAAAAGCGCTGTGGCTGGATTCAGGAGTATTGGAGCACGTAGTCACAGGACTCGGCCGACCAGCATCAGGAGTCAGTGACATTGATCTGACTCTGCCGCTCGGGGTGGTTTGTATCATCGTTGCAGTCGAAGCATCATTGTATTTGAAATAGGGTGACCAGCCTTCGCGTAAAGCCACCCAAACACTGGTAATTTGAATCAGAGCTTTCATCTTCTCATCAACCGCGTGTGTCCTCCGCTCTGGTGGAAGCTCACCATCCATGATAGGATGCTCTGGCTCCCCGGGAAATGTGCGAGGTGAAGTTGGGGGATGTTTCCCGGCAGAGGAGGAGACAGAAGTATAATAATCTGGGATATCCAGCTTGTTCTGGGTGAGAGATGCTAGAATTGGATGGCGTCGGGTACTCGGATCTAAGATACTGAATGTAAACTTGGGTTCAGGGTTTGAGGCACCAGCATCTGTGACATCGGTTTTCTTGGGCTTCGTGCTTCTCCTGACCCAACGAGCAGTCGTCCTATTACCTCGCTCATCGATAGTGATGAATTCGTACAATCCATTTGGCAAAGGGCTAGCCATCCATACAGTCCCATCACTAAGCACTATTTCAACCTTGCCAAGAGCGCCACCAGAATCCTTTCGCGCCTGGCAGACCACAGCAATCAAGTCCCGATTCGCCAGCCCATCATCGTCCGAATCACTTCCCTCGTTTTGAACATCATCTACTGCATCGTATTCTTCACTCTTCACAACCATCACATCATGACACCCAAGCTCCGCCTTGCCCTTGAACATGCGTGGGAATTTTTTCGCTAACCGTGGAACGACAACCGTAGAAGGGATGACATCCAGCGCAGGTTTCGGTCTACAGTCCACCGATAATAGTTGCAGTTGGAGTAGTAATTTCGGCCGAATTTGTAAGAGCTTCTGTTTTTGAGTCAAGGTAGGAGCTGGATGAGCAATGGAATATGTCGTGCTTGATCGAGTGGACCGTCTGCGCCGTCTCCCACCACCAGCAGTAGTTTCACTGGCCTCAGAGTTTGCGACAGACCTCCCATCTTCGCTCATTGTATCCGTATCGGGTTCTTGGAATCGTACAATTAGCTCGCTGGTGCGTGGTATAAGATCTGACACTGGTCTTGCAGCTCGCTTGATGATGGGGGTAGGATTCTCAGAAGCCGTTATCTGTGGAGCTGTAGGGGTAGAAAACGCTGCTCTTGTTAATGGTATTCGTCTTGGAACAGAATTGCGTCGATTATCAATCGCTGGATTCGAGTACTCGTGCCGGTGCATCCCGGCACCAGAATGAAGGAACATGTTGGCTGGTCAAGAACAGAAGGGGCGCCCCAAGCTTTGGGGCGCCTTCCATTCAGAGGAATGCGCGATCAAGATATCGAATCTGAAGAAAAGCTGAAAAGCGCAACAGGTAGGTGCATTGGAACAAAAAGAGCAGGTTCTCGGCGGGGTTGACGGTCAAGCTGAGGTGAGAATGTTGAAATAACGAGGGAAGGTTATCGATTCGACTCGATGACAAGGTGCACACTCAGCAGTTGATTATTCCAGATAGTTGAAGCCAAGAAGAATGTGAAGAGAAGAGGAAAGGTTCGGATGGCCGGAGCGTGGTCAGACTGGGCATGAGGCTCACAGTGCGGCTAGGTAGTACCAATATATCCCGGGGTGCGTGGCTGACTTGGGATCCGTCAGCACGGGAGAACTCCACGAATCTGTGCGCCGATGAGGGGCAGAGTCTACCAACTAATCACTATCTTCTGCCTCGAAGAATGAAATGGAGGGAGGGAAGCACGCCGCATTCGTGGGTCGGTAGTTGTACTGTATGTGAGCGGTCGGCGATTGGGGAGTGCTCGCCGCTTCGGGATTCAGCCAAGGGAGCGAGCAAGCAAGCAACTCGCCGTACCTAGAGCTGCAGCTGAAGAGGGGCCGTTGCAGTTGCAGTTGCAGTTGTTCGACGCGGTCCACGTCCATGGCAAGCCGGGGGATTCGCGAGCTGCCAATTGGCGCTTTGCTTTGGCGTCCTGGTGGTCCAAATGAAGAAACCAAAGTAGTTGCACAAATGAAAAATTCCTGATGGTCGCTTTGGTTTGGAGCCCCTGAGGATCAGCAGACACGCCCACAAATCAGATTATCAGCTGCATCCGGAGCGGTCGGGCATAAGTTTAACCCTCAAAAGCACCCCACCACAATCCACGCACAACTCGGACTCGGAATCGCGAAACATCCGCGCGACTCAGCAAGTGCGCCGGCGATTGGTAAGAGCTGAAGTTAGGACATGACCAAGAAATTCAAGAATGCTTCAATCTACAAGAAGAAGCTTAGTTCGCTTCTGGCAGGGCAAACATCAAACTGAAAACACCAATTCGGCATGGTGGATGCTAGGATTCAGGCATGTCTTGGAAAAGGGGCTTCGGTGGCGTTCAAAGGGAGAGACTGAGAGACTCAGAGAATTGACAGGAACGAGGAGATGCACGTGACTGGAAACGATGCCCGAACTCCCACCTCCCTCCACATTGTCCTCCCCCGTTCCTGGCCAATCGGAAACATACTCAACACGAATACGGCGTTCTTTGTTCATCCAGTCTCTGCGCCGCAGAATCCCAGAACTTCCGGACATACCTATTAAGGTTACCTAGAAAATCGGCTTCTCGCCTTACGGGTTACCCGCCATTCGTTTAAATTATGCAAGGTCCAAATTTGCATCCAACGCATTTTGCCAGTGCACCGTGACCGAGTTTTCTGTCTTTACCGAGAGGCAGAGGGAAAAACACCCTCCCCACTGCACGCGATCATGCAGCTATGGATTCGGCCTCTAGATCATCCAATTCGGAATCTAGTCATTCTCTGTGTGGGCTGGAAGCTCCTCCTGCTGCTCGTCGCGGTTCTTAGTCCTGGCCCAGGATATGACACCTCAGCCAGCCTCTACTCTCCCAGCGCTGCCGAAGAACGACAGTTACCACCAGCCATCCAATACATCCTCGGCAAGTTAGTAAGATGGGACGCTATATACTTCGTCCAAACAGCGCATCGTGGTTATGTCTTTGAGCAGGAATGGGCGTTTGGGTGGGGATTTTCCCGGCTGATCTCCTTGTGTACTGCAGGTGAGAGATTTCTGTGGCTTTAGAGAAAATGCTGACAGGAACAGCCCTCGAGAGAGCGGGGATACCACTCTGCAATGGCCTAGAAGGCTTCATTGCGATTTTGATTGCTCATGCTGCGCACCTACTCTCGGTGCTCGTGCTATTCGTTCTCACTTCAGCTGTCTTTTCTGAACCTTCTCCCTGGCTTGCCTTCACAGCTGCTTCATTACACATTATTTCACCTGCTGGCCTCTTTCTCTCAGCTCCATACGCAGAGAGCTCCTGTGCTTTATTGAGTTTCGTAGGGTGCTTTTTGTTCACCAAAAGTCTTCGTAGAAATGGACCCACGACTGCGAGTCACGACATACTCGTGATGTTCTCTGGTGTGTCCTTCGGGATTGCTACCACTTTCCGAAGTAACGGTATCCTCAATGGTCTGCTTCTTCTTGAAGAGGCATTCAGAACATTGTGGAGCTTAAAGCATGGCTTCCATTTTTCTTCTTTCCGTCGACTCATTGCTACCGGTCTGGGCGGTATGAGTGTCGCCGTCGGCTTTCTACTACCACAGTATATCGCATACACCGAATATTGTGGTAAAAGGGATGTCACTACGAGAACTTGGTGCAAAAGAACGCTGCCAAGTATCTATACTTTCGTCCAGGACCATTACTGGTATGTCTTCTATTGGATCAAGAATACAGTCTGTTGACATCTGCAGGCATTGTGGCTTATTCCGATACTGGACGCTTCCAAACCTCCCACTCTTCCTCCTTGCCACACCTATGTTTGTAATCTTGGTAGCTTCCGGGCTGTGGGCATTGCAGATCAGGTCGAATGAGCCGGCGACTATCCCATATAAGCTAAAAGATGCCCAGACGAGTACTCAAGGGCCAGTGGTACAGATCATCCGAAACCTCGCAATATCGCAGCTAATTCTAGTAATGCTTACCTCCACAACGGCCCATGTTCAGATCATTACACGCATCTCCTCAGCATTCCCCGTTTGGTTGTGGTACATTGCAATTTCATGTCGGAAAAGAAACACGTTGCGGGTTGGAAGCGTTGTGAAATTCATGGTTATATATTCAGTCATTCAAGGAGGGCTATTCGCCTCTTTTCTTCCCCCGGCATAATTCATCAAAGACCGACTCAACATTTAGCGGACTTTCACTCGAATAGAAAAGACATGATAGAACCATGATGGGTAAAGGATGGAGAGACACGGGGCTTGATGGTGTTTCTCCAAGAACTAGAAATCGCCTTGGGAAGGAATGATTTTCCATTGACTACAAGAAAAGAAAGATTAGAATAGCCGGGAAGCTTGTTAACGGAGTCACCTGATATTCCTATTTCAGACGCCGCAGGCAATGGTGAGCACGTAAGGCAATGTTTTGGGCGAGGCGACTTGCGTGCATGTAGGCTTGCCTAAAGAACCGTCTCGAATAAATTATCAATCCTCCACACTTCAATTTTTGGAAGTTAATGGGAAAAAGATTCTGATAATCTCAATCTTTCTTTGATTCTTAGGCGACAATAAAACAATTGTTTTGGCATCAGGTAGTGGAAGGCTCCACGTCGTCTCACGTGCCAACCCTTGAGAAGCTCCACCTGCTGAGGTAAAGTTGCTGACTGTACAGGAGGCAAGGCTGCACCGCCGCGTTGACTTCAAAGAAAGCTGTGCTACGTCGATTTTGTTCAGCCGACCTCGCAGCACCCAGTCAATTATTCTATATTTCAATGAGAACAACTGCACCGCGTCGTCAACACCCTTCGGGTATCTGCAGAAGCTGATTTTATACTGTTGTCCCTCACACTTGCCAGCGACAGCGTCTTGTGATAGCTTTCGAGGTACAGCTTCCTCCATATTTTGGAGGTGCACTTCACCATTCCAGGTACATTACACCCGTTCTGATGTCATGCGTGACTATCCTTGAATATCTTATATTAACTTAAATTAATGTTGTAGACCCAGGGCCATCTCGAAAGAGGCTGAAGATCTCCAGAGACCCAGCACCGCCGCAAGAAACAAAGCTTCGAAACATGGAGGAAGGCGATACGAATGGTCGCAGCCATGCGCAGTATATCCAAAACCTCCTTCAGAATGGCCACCCGAATGACACAATATCGCGTGCAACATCTCCGGGTCTGGGCTTTAGCTCAAATGGGGTCGTCCACGAGAAGGATAAACGGTACCGACCGCGAACCTTCCCCTACTTCCAACTACTCCCATATGGCGTCGAAGAGGAGTCAGAGAGAAACATAGCTTTGCAAGAGATTTTGAAGCAACTCTACATTGCTATCAAGGCCGAGGACATACAACCCGGGGCGGTTCATTGGACCAGAGAGCTGAAGGCATGGCTTAATCTCAAGTTCGAGATTACACGAGAGCTAAGAATCAAGCTTGTACATATGTATTACATGCTTTCTCTGGCTCCTGGCATGGATTGGGTAGCTGCAGATAGATTTGAGAGCATGTTTCGATTCTTACTGAAGTAAGCTAATCCCGTCTTTTTCTCTGCTTATCTAGGAATTCGCTGATATCTGGAAGGAAAAAGCATTACCTCAAGCCTGGAGAGGATCTAATTCTAGACTGGAGACCCTTGTGGAAAGAACTCAAAGGCCTTGTCTTACCCAGTGAGACAGCACAGCAGCAAAGCGGTCGAAAACGAAGCCACAAAAACATTGCCAATATGTGCACTTTTGCAGCACAGTATTTCGATCCCCGAGACAGGAAAGCTATGTTGGAGGAGCTTTTACCATATTTCAGCACCTCTGAAGTATCTGGTGCTTTCATTGTTGTTGGTGCTTTGAATATGTTGATGCCTACCCACCCTGCATCGAACGACCAAGACCAGTTACAGCCACAAGATTACCTACCAACTTTCTTCCATCTATGGTCGCTGGTTAATCGATCCAAGGCCTTCGACATGATCTTCTTTGATCTTTTTTCACGACTCGCCCGAGACTCATTGACTAGCGAACATGTTCAGTTCTCCGAATTCGGTATCTTCACGAAGGATCAGTCCGATCTGATCTTCACAGCGCTATTGAGGTTAACTGAAATTCCTGTAGGCCAAGCAACTTCTCCCTACAGTCAGATGGTTGACCTCGGGGCTGGTCTTGGCATGTTCCTTGAGCGAGACAAGAAAAAGGCTCCAACAGGATATTCCATCGCTCGATGGATTGTCATGTCGTTATCACCATCTTGCATCGACAAACCGGGATCAATTCTTTCCAACTTGGAAGGGTTGATGCAATCCATCGACACGTTTTTCCACCCGTCCAATCAGGGTGCTTGGACGGACATGCTAGCACAGATTGTCTTCCATTTGGTTGATTTCTTTGTCATGCGTTGGAACCGAGAGCAAAGCGGAGAAATGGACACTCCTGCTGAACGTCGAATCAATGATGAATTGAAGAAACGATTCGTGCTAAGCCTAAAAGAGGTCATGTTTATGGGGCTCTTCTCCAAGAAAGCCAAACAATTGAACTACTATTTTGGCACGTTACAAGGTTTAGCCTTTCTTGAACCCCATTTGATCATCCCAGGAGCTCTTCAAAGATTCTATCCTTCATTACAGGGATTGGTTGAAGTCCATCGAACACAGTCATCACTCTGTGGCTTACAGTTGACCGCGATTATAATTTCGAAACACAAAGGCCTACGATGCCACATCACAGCGCTCTTAGCATTGGCGTTACCTGGAATCGATGCCAATGATTTATCGAAGACGCTGCACACCTTGAACTTCATACAATCTGTTGCCTATTGCGTACCTTTTGTTGATCTTACCAAGGGTCACCACGAAATCCATGACTCTTCACTTGCAATACAATGGGTACAGGGTGAGATGGAGCGTATGGAGCGAGAAGGGCCAAACGTCGAGATAGATTATCGAACAGAGTTGAGTGACGAGGATGAGGCCTCCATTGTGCGGTCATCAACAGCAGGCTTCGGAGAGTTCGTTATGTCCTTGCTTGGCAAAATCTTCACACTCCTAGAAAATCTCCCAGAACTTTCTCGAGTGCGGTCTGGGTCTCCAGAGGAGAGCGTCATCAACACTTTACCAGCGGCGCTGACGCCTCTCTTTGCTTCCCTTTCCCCCGAGATCTTCGACATGGCTTTGGAGAAGATTGCTACTTTTGTTAGTGGTCACGTGGTTCACCAGGCTCGAGATGCCATGGCCTTCATTTGCAATTCATTGTGCAAAGCCAACCCTGAGAAGACTCTGAAGATCTTTGTTCCGATGCTCATCGTCGGCATTCGAAATGAGATTGACTACAACGAGGCCGCGTCCGACAGAAGCAGTGGAAGTGATGTCTTGCCTCGAGATCGAGCCTTGGTCTGGCATATCAGCATGCTCAGCATGATCATAGTCCACGTTGGGGACAGCCTTATGCCGTACAAGCAGGAGTTGTTCGAAGTTGCGTTATACATGCAAGAGAAGTGTCGAGGCATTCCGACGATTCACGTATCGAATTACATACATCACCTGCTTCTCAATCTTACACTCATTTATCCCGTTGATGGTGCTTTGTACGAGCCGGAGGTACTCAAGAGAGGCCTGGATGTTGATGATTGGGGCAAAACCATCAAACCTACTGAATTGACCATCAACTGGCATAAACCCTCAACTGAGGAGATCAAATTCGCCGTAGAGTTGTTTGAATCTCAAGTTAAAACCGCCACAGAAAGACTGAGTAATCTCATCAGCGATAATCCGGCTGTCAGCCGGAAGGGGAAGAACAAGGAGTGGTCGGACGAAGTTTCGCGAAATCTTTCGCAATTGAGACTTATCATCTCAGGTATTGCAACTCTTTTCGATCCCAAGAAAGCTTCAGGACAAGCAGATAAGGCTGAAGACGTCAATGGCGACACTATCATGAATGGCGACGATGCTTCTGACGAAGAAAGTCCACTTGCCGAAGCAGCGGAAGATGAGGAAACCAGGCCCCAGTTCCATTATCGTGCAGGCTACCTCCTTGAGAAGAACAGTCCAACATACGAACACATCCACAACCTAAGGGAGGACGTCGGCCAGCTTTTGTCCAAGATTCACGACTTTCTGAGTGCCCATCAGGAGGACGACGTAGCCTGCTTCACAGCTCTTTACCAAACATACCGGACTTGGATCACAGATGTTGGCAACGAGAGATCTGCTCACATGCTTGAGCGTGTCAGCAAGCTCTATGACGCTGATATCCGGGCATTCAAGATTAGTGGGCTACGCAAGATATACCCAAGACCGCTCTTGGTCAAACGCGCATCGATATATCATTTCCAACGGGCGAAACACAACTCGTCAGCAAGACACAAGTCAGAGCTCGATAAGAAGCTGCTCTTAGAACTTGCTGCTTCCTCTGTGTCTTTGTATACCGAAGTGCGTATCAACGCACAAGCTGCTCTCGAGTCTGCCCTGAAGAGTCTCATTGGCGGTCGCCCTCTCGTTATTCGACCACTGTTGAGTACGTTCAGACATGCCTTAGAGGCCAATGACTATGATCGCATCAAAGGTGCTTTGTATACATTGCTATATGGCAGTCTGACAAAGACGATTTCTAAGGACTGGCGCTTTGCACCGGAAATGATCGACCTTTACATCAAGACGGCTTCTGTCGATAAACCATCAATTCAGAAGGTCAGCAACAATGCCTTGTACGGAGGACTTATGGAATTCGGCAAGTCGCTAGAACACTTCATCGTCATCGATCAAGACTTAGTTGATGTATTTGAGCCTAGAGATGACTGCAATCCGAAGATCACATCCAGACATGATTTCATTGTAGATCGACGACGCAAGGTCGAAGAGAAGAAGTCGGCTATGGCTTTGAAGCTTGTAGAGACTTCGAAAAATTCTCACTGGAAAATTGCAGGTCGATGCACCATCTTCATTCTGAATGCGGGTCTTCGAATTCAAACCCTCGCTCCCCCATCACTTGTTGATTTGGCCGTCCAGGGTTCCATTGATGATCACCCAGGACTTCGAGGTAGTTATGCTGAGTCATTCATTCGAATTTTCAACCACATCGAGACTCGAGCTGTCTACAGTCATAGTGTTGAGAAGTTTGTTCGCGAGGAAGAGAATCCGGTCAACAGAGTCGAGGTTACCGTTCCCAGCGATAATCCACATTGGACAGATGAATTTTTGGCAGCATTTTCGAAACCAGATCTTCCTGAATATTTCGTTGATCGGGACTTTCCTGGATGGCTTGTATGGGGCAAAAAATTCAGAGCCACCCGAGGTAGCCCTTTGGAATTTACAGATTACGATGAACTAGAGACTTCCGTCAGGAAGCAGATCGGAGACCTTCTAACGCGGGAATGGTATGAGAAGTTCTTCGGATACATGAAGCAAGAGCCTCGTGATTCATCATCAGACCGATTTAGGATTCACAATGTTGCTCTTTTGATTCACACGCTCGACCTCACCCTTTGCGACATGACGTCTGCTACTTTCGAAGACATCAAGGAATTGATCAAGGCAACTTTTGAGGATGGTACTGATAAGCACCAACATCGTGCTACATCAGAGATCATAGCCGCACTTCTTGTCTGCGTTCTCGAGCGACCAGTTGAGATTCGCAATAAGATTTGGGCATACGCTGTGCCAATCATGCTAGGCGTCTTTGCTGACGGGCTTACACCCGAGAACCTCACATATTGGATGACTTGCCTGCACATGATCATTGGAGGCAAAGATCCGAGACAATCACGAGAGATCTTCGAGAGACTCGAGTCGTTCCGTTTAGACATATCCTCGAACGCAGCATTCAAGGAAAGTTCAAAGGTCTCGCTTTTGGAGTTTGCAATCCAAGATGCCGGCTGGCACTTCCGCGCGGAAAAGCCCATCCTTGAGGACTTTTTGGCACACATCGACCACCCGTACAAAGCTGTTCGAGAAGCCATTGGAAGAACACTTGCTGCAATCTACCGTACCCGATATTATGAAGCTTTCAAAGATGTTTCAACACTTTTGGAGGAAAACAAGGCCTCTTCGTCGATTGGTATCAAGCCCTACGCCCCATCCGCAGAGTTTTCTAGAGATGTCAAGGATGTTTTCAATCGTCTTGAGGTTTGGCGTGGACAGCGTAGTCCTGGTCAGCAAACGCCATCTTCTTACACCTCAGGAAGCAAGACTGTGCTGCTCTGGCTGGATAACACACTGCAATCCTATGAATGCACACAGCTGCTGGATTTCTTCCCAGATGTATTCATGGAACAACTCCTTCACATGATGGATGTAAAGGAAGATATAGAACTCCAGCGTCTCGCCTACCAAGTTTACCGTCACCTGCCCAATATTCCATTCCGCGCTGGAGAAGATGGTGAATTCATTGCTGCACTCATCCGCATCGGCAAGGTTTCTACGTCTTGGCATCAGCGTTTGCGAACCCTGATCAACATGCAAGTCATTTACTTCCGTCGCATCTTCCTAATCATGCCCGAGCAACAAGAAGCTCTATTCGCAGCCGTTGCAGACATGCTCGAAGACACTCAGCATGAAGTCCGCTCCGGGGCTGCTACTACTCTATCTGGCATGATCCGCTGCTCGCCTGTTGCTCTTCGCAACAACATCTTATCTTCCCTTAAAGCCAAGTTCATCGACTCGTTGAAGAAGAATCCGATGCCGAAGAAGCAACCTGGAACAAGCACGCCAATCAACAACAATCAGCAAGTCATCCGCAGACACGCGGCAGTACTGGGTCTCGGTGCTCTCGTTACCGCTTTCCCATATGTAACACCTCCACCGGACTGGATGCCTGAAATCTTAGCTTTGCTGGCCTCTCGAGCTGCTCATGACGCTGGTGCCATCGGCAAAACAGTCAAGACCATCTTGGCTGATTTCAAGAAGACTAGACAAGATACGTGGGTTACGGATCAGAAGGTTCGTCGCCCCTTCCACCCCTCAACTTTAATTATGCTAATGTTAAACAGTATTTTACACCAGAACAACTAGAAGATCTGGAAGGCGTGTTATGGAAGTCATATTTTGCGTAAAATGGTCGTCCTTCGTTTATGGAATGGCCTGATACACGCATGCGGCGGGGCGTTCTTCTGCGTTATTTGAGATGGGATTTCTCCTTTGATGAGGTTCTAGCGTGGGCGGAGAGTGGGCGAGCATAGCATGCGTTGTGTTTCATTCCTGGTTTTCGTTCGTTCTTGTGTATGAGATATGGTGATGAGATGAAAGCAAGAGCAGGTCAGAGCATCTCGGTAATTGACGATTGAGAAGAATATGGAAGTTCTGGACTGCCTTTCAACAGCGGGAGATCTTCTGGATGTGTGTTCATGTTTGTGTAAAGGGTGGCTAATGTCTATAAAATTATTTTTCTGTATCTTTTTTTGCCTTTGTTTCCGAGAATCGCTTGAACCCCTTATTTCCTAAGCGAGTCGGCGGCACGATCGAGAGCTACAGTACCTTAGGACATACGCAGTCACAAGTGAATAGTTGATAAGGAGATGGAATGAGGATCTCACTCTGGGAACTTGCAACCTTAACCCAGCATGGAATGGGATAAGCGCAAAAATCTTGGAAATAAAAGCTATACTGAGTACTGCTGTGTAATATTTCGAACTTAGAATTTTTGTTGATGGAAAGGGAAACCTCATCAGACCATCTCTGTTCCATATGTTAAAGGTTACTCTCATTTGTTACTCGGAACCTGGCTTTATCGTCTGTTGGTGTAGTACTGCTTCTTGTCCGGATTACGGATCCGCTTAGCTCCGTCTTTCGTCATATTTGCATTTTGAGATCTAAAAGTGAAGAACATTAACTGATAGCTAGTAGAACAGACATCAGAGGTACGCATATTATGGAAAGCGAATTGCCTTAGGATTACGCGTATTACTAAAATTTGTAGAATAAGGAGATGAAATCAGTTTAAAGCTGGTAATTTCCCTCAATGCACACTTGTTCCAGCCAAGGGTTTATTTTTGGATTACTTAATATCAAGTTCGACCTCGCAAATGGGTATACGCAGCGTAAAGTTTGAGTTCTAAAATCAACCGCTTGCTTAACTCAACTCAACTCAACTCAACTCAGGTGAGGTCCGGATCAGTGTCTCTTTCTCCAAGGAATCTCTAACGGCCCCGAATACTTTCTCTTTTTTGTCATAGCCCCATTTGAGGAGGCCAGGGGTGTAAATGGAAGTGTACACTTCGCAGATGCTTGATCGTTCTGGACCGAGTTAGCTTCCGGATATCTTGACGTTCCGAGATGAACCTGATTGACGTCCATATCATCCAGACATTAAAATCCTACTACGCATTGACTGAATGGTACCTACCTTGATCTGTTCGACTAATGCCAGCAATGTGTCTGCTCCATTGGGATGTTCCTCGGTGTTGAAAATGTCTTTGATGACATTGACTAGACAGTGTTTGTCTTGGAATGACCTAGTATCGACTGGGTCTACCTCCATATCCTCCCCACCTTTTGATAGTTGGCTGTCGTCGTCTTCGGATTCATGGTAAATGTCGACTGGTTCAGCTTCCATATTCTCCACCCGCATTAATAGCTGGCCGTCGTCATCTGGGGATACATCGTCAATAACCATGGATTGTTCTCGAGGTATCCTGGCATCAAAATGTAGTCCCTTCTTTGCGCTGAACAAGCCTGAATCTTTGTTTCGAAAGGATGGTGTGATGAATTTACCCGTGGTTCCCTTGCGGAGTAACTGTTCTGATACTGACTCCTTCTCCTTGCCGCTGACTGCTGACTGCGCCGT
Organism: Hyaloscypha hepaticicola; assembly: GCA_002865625.1. Classification (NCBI taxonomy): domain Eukaryota; kingdom Fungi; phylum Ascomycota; class Leotiomycetes; order Helotiales; family Hyaloscyphaceae; genus Hyaloscypha; species Hyaloscypha hepaticicola. The sequence goes on from KZ613479.1 coordinate 465,745, forward strand.
ATCAGATGGCGTATTAATGGTAAACCTCTCCAGACTCTCATAGGAGCCGGTTACGCTATTCGGGGTGTGGATCAATGTAGTGTCCCGGGAGAGCCTCGACTCGGACTCTGTAGCCTCGGTGCTCCAGAAAGGGTCGCTGTTCCCATTTAGAGAGATATTGTCGCTCGTCATATCTGAGCTTAACATTCTTGGCCAGACAAATTCTGATTTTTTAATCCGCTTATCTCTTGTTGGTGTATTTATTTCCTCTGGAGTAGATAGCCGACTTGGAGTTTGGGTTGGAGTCTTGTCCGTAACTTGGCCCTTAGTTTCCAGATCTTCCAAAATCCCTTCTCCGTGCTCGATAAGGCTTCTTATTTGAAAGTTGCCGAAGGTTCTGGCATCTGAGTATCCCTTTTCTAAGAAGATCTTCTTTCCGCTATAGATATCCTCCCAGCATGCGTTGCCCTGTATACAGCTCACGCTGAGATCAGCACCGGATTTCAGCATAGTGATGAAAAAACCCAGTAAATCTTCTCGTTCACTCGAGGATGTAAAGGCCCTCTTGCCAACAGTATGGAACACATGGAGGAAATACTGCCATAGCGAATAACCTTCAAATTGCTCGTTCGGGTCGGCAGAAAATTCAAGCAGGAACTTGATCACTTTTAAGTTGATGAATGGCCTGTCGTTGAACAACGTGAATGCGAGCAACGGCGCTCCCCGAAGCGGTCTGGATCTTCCTAGCACCAACGAGCGATTTTTGGCAAGCTTCTGTTTGACGTAGAAATAAAACTCGTTCTCAACCGCTAAAGAAAGAAAGTCGGCGGGTAACAGCACTGACTTGTTTCTTTGCGACCAATGCAGGCTGATGGGCCCCCAGTATTTTCCGCAGGGAACTTGGTATCTCTGAGCTAGATTGGTTGCAGCGGCATCGAACGCATCGAGGAGCGTGATTGCAGTGTCAGCATGGAAGTTTGCTGTATCCATCTTTCGCCGGATGATGTCTTCCACATAGCGCCAGCGCATCCAAACATAATCCAGCGTGCTCTGGTGTTCCTGAAGCTCGATACACCTCGGACTCTTCAAGCATAATATAGATGACAAGAGTAGAGCCATGTTAGGATCCCAGATGCGTTTGTCACAGTTGGTGGGAGGGAAGATTTCGCACCAGACATCTGGTCTGTGGAGATAATCAGAAACGGTTGCGTGGATATAAGCCAAACGCCCTTCCTTCCATCCCTTGCGCTGGTCGGCTTTATTCCTCTTCGTAGAGAACTGAACTTCGATCAAACCCCCACATCGAGTTTGTAAGATTATTTCCATCTCCTCGAGCATATCCTTCAAATAATCATTGCGGGGATACGATGTATGCACATCTGGAGTAGGAAGTCGTTTCGACAATGTGTCTTTTAGATCAGCCTCAAGAGCCCAGTATATCCATTCCATATCTTGCGAGATCTGGAAGAGTCGGAAGATCCGAGACCTTTCCTCCTTGTAAACTGGGTCAATTAAAGAAAGCATGTGACCATAGAGATCTTCTAAGTCAGGTGGTACCGCGTCAACTCTTCGCTTCAGCGTTTGAATATTATCTCGATTACTTAACCCTTTCAGAATCGACTTGACAACGAGATTAACCCACAGGAATACACCGCAAGCTTTATGAACAAGGCTCTGAACAAGCTGCGCGGCAGATTCGGGGTCCGTTCTTTCTAGATGGAGCATTCGAGGACTGCTGCTTAGTCTGTTCTCGACGTACAGCTGGATATCCTCGAATGTCAAATCTTGCAATCTGAGCTGCGGTCTATTTTGAAACAGTTCTCTGAAGATGGGCCAAGTTCTGCTCGAAAGGCAAAATTTGACAAACTCCGAACTAGAAAGTTCAGAGAAGTACGTAGCAATATCTTCGTGATCCCCGCTATACTCGTCGAGACCATCGATGAAAAAACAGAAACGCAGTTGATGCGAGGTTTGATTTACAAGCAGTTGGAACGCAACTTTTAGTTTGGCTAGAGTCCAGTCGCTGAAACTGATCAGAACGTTATTCGAAGCCAAAAAGCACCACTTTTCCCAGTCGTCCGGAAAGACTGCGGGTATGAGTTCTCTACGTCTCTCGAGAACGTCATAGAGAAGTGATCGTAATAGACTCTCCTGCGTGGCCTGGTCGCGGTCCCCGCTCCTCCAAAAGAAGAATCCGGGAGTCAATAATTTCCCGCCCTGGCTCCAGATATCGAGCTTCTCTTGAGTTCTGTCATGATTCAGAACGAATTTCATTAAAGTAGATTTTCCAGATCCAGCCTTTCCATTGATCCAATAGATTCCATTTCCAGATTCGAGCCATTGGTCAAAGTTGCTCCAGAGCTTTTGGTGTGCAACGGGATCGCAGAAGATCCATTCGAACGTATTTTGGTGTGCTACTGAGATCGTTTCTTGGCGGATTGACATAGTTGCATAGCGTAACTTCTCAAGCACCGACAGTTTGATACGAAGTTCTCGAAGCTTTTTCTGCTCTCGCGCTAGTTCCGCGAAGAACTCACGGAGCTTCTCGTACAATTCGTTCTGTGATGCAGTGACCATAGCCTAGATAAAGTCAGCCATCAATTCTGCTCCAGCAAACCAATGGAATAGCATCAATCTATCTATATTTTAGGTGTGACTTTTACATTGAAAATAAGAGTATACGAGGATATACATACTCCAAATTTCTCGGACACATCTTGAGATACCATGTGACTTGGAACCCCATTGATAACGACATTCTGGATATTTTTCTCAAATCTAACGAACATGTCCCTAGGTATATTAATGGCTTATAGTCAAGACTTTCGCAAAATAGAGACTCACCTGAGGCCAAGTAGAACATGAGTATCCAGCTCCATCCTGAAACCGTGCAGCCGCCCTTTTATCTCTTCGATTTTGCCCTTCCCTATAACACTTTTCAATGCTTGGCGGAAGCTTTTCCACTTCTTATGGCGGTGATCTTCGGGAACTTTGAGGTTGTCAAGCCGTTGTACAAGCTCCCTCGAGACTTCCACACATCCACTGCATATCTCTTCAAGAATCTGATCTCCTTGTATGCCTTGGAGCGGTGCTGTCATTTTCTGTAGCCGTTTCGATGCCTCTTCAATCTCGGCATTCTCAGTGAGTGTACCATGAGCAGACTTGTATAGTTCACGGCTTTTGGACACAAGCTCAGATCCATAACTAACGAATTGCACAACGGACGCCGCCACAGACAAGGCTGTGAGCGGATCCATTGCATAAATACCCAACAGCGCAGCAAAACCAGGTGGGCTATTGAAGAAGCGTTGGAAAGCCTTGCAATGAGATAGCTTGTGCGGTCTTTGCAGACGACAAAGATCGAGGTTGTGATGAGTGGTAGTAGAAAGCGAGTCGTCCGATACCGAAGCTGAGGTTCTCCTCTCGGTTACGGCCAAATCAAAGTTTATGGGCCAAGTAACGTGTCACTTCAGCATGGGGCCTTCGCCTTGCGTGAGGCTGATCGTGGGGCGTACAGCGGAACGCTACTGTAATAGTCAGTTCTTCCTCCTCTGTTCGCTTCGCTTACAATCTGGACCTCTTTAAAGTCCACTTTCGTCTTGGACCTGAGCAATCGCTGCTTTAACCCGAGCCGAGTCCTGAAGCCTGAGCACGCTAATAAGTCAGCCGGATTCTGGTACCAGTAGAACTGGATCCTTGACTGACCTTTTCTAAATTTAGCCAGCGGCAGTTATACCCGAGAGCCGAAATAGGTGGCTATCGACGCTGATCCGTCCACCATCGCTCTCACCTACGACTCACCCAAAATTGCCGGTAAAGCAGCTCTGCTCACCTTTCCGAACAGAAACACATTTTATCTATCTCAGGATTGGCGTATCATAATCACCTGTTACCCATCTTCTTAAAACATCCAATTTAAAGAGGAAATGCGAATGACAGGATAAAGTCCAAGATGATTTAATCCCAATTCGCTCAAGAAAACTAAATCAACCACCAGGGAGCACAATATCCCTCTAGCATAACTTAAACAATGTCACAGCTTCGTATGGTGGAAGAACCACGTTCACCCTCCTCCGAAGACGCACTTTAATGTATACTGGCAGCGCACGCTCTCCAGCCTCACGAATCAGACCGTGAATACCGTAACACAGACGTTTCAATCCCGCTTATCATTCAGAGTTTGGAGCGCGCGAGCACAAAAACAGTTTCGTGAGAATGTAGATCGGTGGAATAGTGAGGGCATGCACACGGCGCATGAATCTGAAGTTTCAATTGGCTTTATGTCTTAGGCTGAAGCCGAGCAGTATCTATAGTAAACGTCCGCTGCTATGAGTAGAAAAGTTAGACTGGGTTGGGTTGGACATTTTGTATGCTTGTAAATGGGGTTCGTGGTCGAGTCGAGTCGAGTTGGTGTGGGCTGTGAGGTGTGAGGTGTAGTTATGGTCGCGCTTCGATTGTGGAAAGGGGGAGATCAGTGTTGGAGTTGAGGAAGAGAGGAAGAGATTTTGTTGGCAGATGTTCGATGAAGGTTGGAGGGATGAGAATGTTTTGGCAGGAGGGAAAATGGTTTCGGGGAAGAGGAGAAAAAGTTCCTGAGGCGAAGAGTCGGGTTGGTGACAAAAGGGGTTGTGTTGTCGCTTGGTGTTCGAAAGAGCTTGGGAGTTGAATATGGAGTTCGATAACGGTCAAGCCTTTGCAGAGGGCGGAGGAAAGTCGAGGATGGAGTTTTAAGTCGTTGGAGCCGAGGGGGACTTAGTAGGAAGGGCGGAGGACGTCAAGGATCGAGTTTGTCGGTTTGCAGAGGGTCATTCGCAATTCGGCGATGGCTCAGGTGGTTCGTGGGTTGCATTCGAGCTTGAATTCGAGGGGGAGAGCGGTATATGAGGAGGAGACGGTTGTCGTTTGGCATCGCCTGCTGGTATGTTTACTTTCCCCTAGTGATGTTGCCATTAGCTTTGGTACTGGCAATTTACCGTGAGCAGGAAGCTCCTGCATTGCTTTGCAGCGTCTGCAAGCAGGGATTGATGCAGTACTGTAAGCCTGAGACCCTGCGCAAAAGGGGAAGGATTGGGACTCGGCAGAATCACCCAAGAACTCATCACGGCTTCATTCCTTCCCCAGAACCAGACAGACCGAGCCCAGAGCGCAGGAGCTCGCAGATGCGAAGACATTCGAAGACGAGAGACTCGAAGTGGCTAGAGGATTTGGAGAAGGCCGCCAAAGATTCAAGGAAGTCGCATTCAACGCTCGCTTCACGGCCGCGGCTTCCCAGTTTGCGTTCACAGTCTTGGTCAAGCTTAAGCTCTTGCCGAGATGCTCTTCTTCAGGCTAAGGATGCAGAAGGTTCTGTAAAGAGACGTATCCGATCCATCGGCGAATCGAGACCGAGAAGACGGGGATAAATTGAAAAATCATTGCACAGGTGCCCAGTCTGGAGCATCTTCGAGGGACTCGTGGAGGGCTGCGTCTCCTGGTTGACCATCAGGATCTCCCTCATCTTCCCCCGTTCGGGAAAATATGACGGACCCATAAATCAGTACGATCATATGCCCCGATTATCTTACTATCTGTCAGTTACAGGTTGTAGAGCATCTCATGGTGATATTTTATTGGTGTTGAGCATGTTGTTTCCTCCTAAAGGAGAGCGGCGATGGGCAGCGCCGGCGACGAAGCGCAACCATCAGAAGGACAGCGGCGAGAGCGGTATTACATTTTATAGGTTACTTCGAACCTTAAGAAACACATCTGTTCATCAAGACGGACGTCAACCAAGTTTAAGAACTCAGCCCCGTTTCTTTGTTACTGATATTGCATAGTCGAGAAAGTTCTGTGACATTCCCACAAATGGGTTCTTATCTGGAAAGTGTGGTTCAAATATTATAATGGAACCAGTGAATCATATGCGGAACAATGTTTCGATATGTTGAAGTGGCCTATAGGTAGGGGAATATCATAACGTCCGGTTGATCCACTAAGGTTTGTCAGAAGTCGTGGCGCAAAGCTGCGTTTCAATATACTATAACTTATGGGATCTTCGTAAAGCAACGAGCTACTACTTTTCAGACTGTTCCTCAGACCAGGACACATTTAAAAAAGCAAAATGGCAGTGAGGCTCTAAATTTCCCTTGAGCTATAGCATATTGAAAGTCAGTATTGCGTCACAAATTCTGACATCCACTGGTGATCTGGAAACATTGATTACATTAACAGTCCCTCAAGATTAATTCTGACATTCTTCAACTAAGCACATCAAGCCCTCGAAGTGTCTAAGATTAAGACTGCGACTCTATCAAGAAGTTCAGGAAGTAAGGTACGATTACGGGATGCCGCGGTCTCGCAGAGCAGGTGGGCTGTGAAGCAACTGGTCGGTTTTGATACTTCTGGACGACAGGATATTACAGCTAGCCGCTTAGAAGCCCCTTGAAATATGTTTACGAGCAATTCGCCATCGCACCCTTCGTACCTTCTAGATCTCGGCCTCGTAATCGATACAGCGGTGACCGAAGTCTAAACGTTGAGAAAGCGGACTGGCAAAGGAAATTTGGCACGTTGATAATCAGAAGCAGGACAAGAATAGGAAAACCCCTCCAGTTCACTGCGCACAGATGTTGTCAATCGCCAGCATCTCCAGCTCCGTATCATCTAACTTCTGCTGCGAGAGTTAAGATAGGGCCCACACTTGGTCCTTCAACGGTACCACCCCACAACTCCGTGGAGGCGATCCATAGAATCCCAGTTTTCCAAACTGTTCCCGCACCTAAGAGCAGATTTCATCTATATCCCTGCCATCTGCCACAACCTGCTGACGAGCTATCGGAGACAGAAGCTAAGAACATGAAGCGCTGGTGGAGAACGAGCGCTAATTGGAACCCTGCGAGAGCATGTGGAAGATGGATACATCTTACTCCAGGCTCCTACAGAGTTTGTCTGATAATATGCGACTTTAAGGAAAGCAATTTTATAAACAAGCCGAATGCAGTCACCGCACTGACGTGCGACACCCGGCCGTGAACCGACTTTTGGATACCTTCAATGCTCTTATAAACCGTATGCATAAATCATGCGCTATAGCTATAGTCGATTAAAGGTGGCGGCCTAGGGGTATATGATCGACGGCAGGGCCTCGATAAGGTCATTCGGGCGTTCAGCCGATGAAGAGCGAATCTCACATAAGGCTTGCTCCGGAAATTAAACAGCATTCGAAGCGGCGCGTACGGAGATTTTTTTGACTCCTTGAGATGCCGCTCATCGATTTTCGCTTTGGTTTTAGTTTTGGCTTTGGGTATGGTTAGCAAGATTTGTCGATGTGATCTTACCAAGGCAAGTTGACCCTCTCGTAAGATTGAACCTCCAACGTTTTGCATCATCGCCGAACAGGGTAGATCCGGAGGAAGGGGTTCCTTAGCTATTTTTAAATCAATATGGAAATGAACATGATTGGCGTGTTGCGCCCCCAGCAATCTATCTCGCCATCCCAAGGGTCATGGCCAAGGTAGCAGTTGCACGGCCAGGATTGTTCCCCAGGCCACGGGCCACGTCCTGGTGCGAACGTGGCGAGTCTAGGGCTCAGTTCAGGTTAGCTTCTACGGTTGCATGGGAAGCATTAGACGCGATGCCGTTACGTTGAGTGATTTCGCAGCTGGCGGCGGCTGTTGAGACTCATAAGGCACAACAGCTGAAGCCCCCAAGGCCACATCAAACCCGAGTCAAATTAAGCCATGCTGGCACATAGAAGGCCCGAGTAGTCGGGATCATGCAGCGGCCCTTGCCGTGTGAGTCCACGGGTCAAGATTATGGGCAAGCCAAAGGGACCAGGTGGTGAAGATACTCTTCCCAGCCAAGCTCATGTCCGTACATCGTCAAATAAAACAAAAGCCTGTATTGAGGATGGCATAGGGATGCCCGAAATTTGAGACAAATGACGGAATGGGCGTCATATTTGAGTTGTGCATTCTGAGTGTCTAATTCCTGTCATCAGTCTTTGATCTGCATGGCGATTGTGGCAATTGCAGCCACCGCCTTGGTAATGTCAACGACTTGAGCATAAGTGATCGAGGGAGATCATTGGCATGCAAGAATTTCTATCCAAGTCCAGGGGTTTAGACGGTTAGAAAGCGCTCACTTGCAGTGCAGGCCGGGTTTTTCCAATTGTCTCGCAGAGCCCTCCCCGCGGCACTGGGTCATCTGCTGTACTTCCGTCAGACGGCAACTTGTGCTACCGGGGCGTTGAGTTGAGGGATGCAGAAGAGAGCAGTGCAGAAAGAGCATCAAGCAGAAATTGCTCGGCCATACTGCTAGTTGTAGACATGGGTGTTTAAATTTGCAGATGGGGATTCTAGTCGAGGCTTGCAGCTGCGGCTGCGGGTGCAGTTCTGTCAACGAGTACAAGTGCCGCATTGCGTACACCCAGGCCCTTACTCCCAAAGCGTCGTAGCGCAGGCCGCCTCGCAATTAGCAGCGGTTGGCCCAGCGTCTCAGAGAACCTTAAGCGCGCATCCCTCCTGTCCCTGTTCCTGTATTAAAATGAACGTCGCCTACTGATTCAGTGCTGGTTGCTGAAGGTTGAAGAAAGCTGTGATCCCTTGATGCTCATCATCCCGCCAAGGTTGCGCATGCGACCCCGGAGCCCTTCCTTTTCGGACTTTCCTTTCTTTTGTCGTCGCTTTGTGAAGCGGGCTCAACGGCGAGCGTCTGGCCAGCTCGATTTTGCCCCGCATGGCATGGCCTGTCCCGAAGCCCGAGGAAAAAGCACCTCCCACTTCGCCTTACCGCGCGTGCGTTTCGCGTACTGGAACGGCGGAAACGTGCTACCCGCGAACCCTCAACAACCTCACTCCTCACACGATGCTGTGTAACGTGACAGGCCGACGTCGGAAAGGACCGCTCCGCTTCTGAATGTCTATTTGAATATCGAGAACCAACTGGGCCAGTGGATGCGGCCTACAGTCACATAGAAATGAAAGCCCAGCAGGTCTGGACCACCAAAAAGAACGAAGTCCTTCTCGGCTTGAGTGGTTGTAATTGCACTCCACAAAAGTCATACATGCGAGACGTGAATACCTGCTATGACGTCGAGGGGTTGATGCGGAAGTGCAGGAATAAATGCACCGCCAGCCGTTCCAGCTCCGTCGCCAAACCCTAATTCTCTTCTTTGGGGCATGTAGTTGAAGACCAAGTACGGAGTGGGTAGCGAGTGATCTGGAGAAGTATTACCGTATCTCATCTGAAACGACCTTTATGCCTCTGAGGCGAGAACCTTGAAGGACCTGTACGGTTGTACCGTCCGTCGTATGCGATATGAGATCGGATTGTACAAGCTCGCGAAAGCTAACTCTTTGAGCGATATCATGCCCAGGAGTCCCCAGAGTCGATCGATCTTGATCCGAGGCTTGCCCAAAATGAACAAGGGTGCAGCGGCCATACCCCTCGTGGGCATACTACACTGCATCTTGAAAGCCTCGTACGAAGTTTTGCAGGATGTATGTATCAGCACAAAAGCAATGTTCCTGGCAAGAACATATCGCTAACTGAATCAGACGTAGTCTTTGAATTCAAGTGCAACAGGCATATCCCGGGAACCTATCAGCGTTCTCTGCGCAATTGATTCTGATATGTCGTTTTGGTGGGGTACTTGCCATGTGCTTTCCTCGCGACTTTCCCCACCACGTCCCAGCTCAAAGCGGACGCATCCTGCAACCCCCGAGCTAGCCCGTGTCAGAAACAGTCCTTGCCTCGATGCATTCCATAGTGAAGCGCGGTTGTGGAATTGCACGCCTTACAAAAAGCATCGAGGCAAAGCAATCCCGGGACATATTTGAGACTGTGAAGCCTGCCGAAGAGGTCAAGCAAGCAAGCAGTGCTTGGATGGAAGCCGGCCGAGAGTTTCCCGTTGCCGGTTCCACGTGGGGAGGACAGGGCCCGCCGGCGGTTGTGAGGAGTTCGGACGAATGCCGTCAATGAGCCGTTGCTACCTGCAGGCGATCATTCGAGCGTTGCAGGTTGCGGATGGCAGGGCAGCAGTGCTCCAGGGGCATAGCTCGCGAACAAGTGGACCAAGCTCAACCTTCAAATTGTCGAAGCTGCTGCTTGGAAATGAACGGCCGTGCGAGTTCATGGATGCAGGTAGTTCAGACAACGGTACTGGTTGACTCGTAGCGGTGTCGATTCGACGTCCTAGTGCATGAAGTTTTAGGAAATTTTTGATATTCGACAACCTCAGGTGACACGTCTGGCGTTCGACGAGGGATCGGAATGCCTCTTTTCCTTTGCTGCTGGCCGTGCACAGTGATTTGCAGCTAGACGGGCTGCATCTCCAGATGGGACCGAGGAAGTGCGGATGCAGATGCGGATGCAGATTTGCAATGGCAATGAGAATGGCAGCAGGAGTCGGCAATGTGGAGGTGAAGTAAGTAGAGGTAGAGGTAGGAGGAGGAGGCTTGGGCGCGGGGGTCGTGTTCTCGAAGTAAGGTTGCTGTATCTCCGTAAATGGCGACGGGGCTCTTGCTCTTCGGCCATTTTATCGACTTGGGGCGGTACTGCGGCAGCTGCTGCACGTCGCTGCAGCCCGGCTTGCATGCAGGTCTCTTTAGCTTCCCACACCCCTGGAATTAGACAGTGCGGGTTGTACCACTACCACGTACCCGCCTGTACAGGACTACAGGTACATGTACCCTCTCGCTTGTGAATCATGTAACACATGTATGTATGTAGGTAGGTATGCAAGCATGCCTGTATCTCGCTCCACCGCAAACGGCTCGCAATTGCTGTATGGGAGCACTGCAATTTAACGTTTAGAATACTGGCGTGCTGCATTGCAAATCATTGTGCCACATCTGTAAATTGTACCACTGAGCCACTGGGGCCCCGGATCGCCCGTCAGAGCAATCCAGAGATCCCGGTGCCCACAAGAGGCATGACTACTGATCTCGGACGACTTCCTTAGCTGGCCATCTGATACGCAAAAGGCATTCGAAGCCACTCGACAAGGTATGAGCATCGGGAAGACTGCATGCTTTGCCTTGTGGGTTGCCATGCTCTGCGTGAGTGCTGGACAAGGCCAATGCCGGACACATTTTGAATTCGATATCGCATATTACCACGCCGCACACGGCCGCTGTACGCATGACGTCCAGCGTGTATTTTGAGGTAGTGAGGGAACGTGGGCCATGGAACGTTCTTTTGGCTTTCGACTGGGAAAAAGCAAAGTGGTGGGCGAAGACCCTCGAGGCACGATCCAGATTCCAGATCTAGATAACGCACGGAGCCCGCCGTCATTTGTACGACGCCGCCTATTCTTTCGCTGGCAGACGACGACGACGACAACAACAACAGCACAGCAGCTACCCGAGGGATGGACGCAAATAATTTCACCGGCCAAATCCAGCCCCGTAGTCGTGATCTCTAGGAGGCGCTGTAATGCCGGCAGCATGGCCGCGTGGGTGCTGGGGCGTACACTGCACAGGTATTTGCATTCTGTCATCCTCAGCGGCGGGAGCAGCAGGGTTGTGCGGAGCTTCCATGATCATGTTCCATGTTTGTCTGCCATGTCTTGTTGCGCTCAGACGATCCCGTCCAAGCGACTCGGAGATCGTGGGTCCTGGTCGTTGAGCTGCAGGTCGTGCAGCTCTTGCAGCCATACTGTGTTGCAGGCTTGCAGCCGTTGCAGGCCGACGACGACGAACGACCGCTGGCCGGGTCCACCTTGCAAGGCCTAGGTAAAATCCAGCGCCGGCGCCAACGTCAACGCCAGCGTCGTCTCCAGACTTCGACAATGCACTATCACTGCTCCTGGCAACCCACCCCCAGGGCCTCCAGGGCCCTTTCGTCTCCCCCTCCACCTCCAACTTCCACTTCCACTTCCACTTCCACTTCCACCTCCACACCCCCAGCCAGTGCAGCTCTGTGGCTCACTCCACTAATTCCCAAGTCACTCCCTCCACCCTCCCATGGCTGTCCAGCACCCCCTGCCTCGACCTGCCCTGCTTTGCCCTACCCGGCCCTGGCTGTCCTGTCTGTCCTTGCTCCTTGCTCCTTGCCCCTCTTATCCTGTCCAATTTCTGGAGTCTCCAGCCTATCCGTTCGTCCACTATTCTGCTGTCCCTTAGCTCTTCTGCTGTTCTCGCCGACGGCTTGCCTTGCTGTGCCTGTGCACCCAGCCCCATCTGCCTGCCCTGTCAGTCTGTCACTTTGGAGATGCCTGTCTATACCCGCTGTCGTTCCCCCGCTGGGCCAGTCATGGTGGCGTTGGTTGCCATAGCTTTAAGAGACCAGCTGCCCCTAGCTGCGGGTCCATAGGTGCGACTTGGGAAAGAGTGTCAAGTCCTATTGTATTGTCCAAGCTTGCTATGCTACCTGACACATACTTGGACCTATTCCTCTACTCTTCTCGCCTCCGGCACTTTCAAGTCTGCCGCATTTGGTTCGTCTGTTTAACCAGCAGCAATCAACAAGCTTCGGATCGTTGACACTGGACACCTAAGAGATCTGTACCCCGTACTGGATGCGTTGTGCAGGACCTCGCTCCGCTGCCCCACGCCGAGGCCTTGTACCTTTCATTTCATCTTGCACGGAAATTCTGTGCCTTCAGGACTCTTGTAGGCGCCGATAGCCCAGCAAAACTCCTCATTTCCACTTTCTGTTTGCGGCAAACGGAGCAGGCAACGGCTATTCCGGGATCCTTGAGACGTTCTTCACTTGCTACGTCTCATAAGGCGCAACCTCTCGCTGTTGCGTGCATCTGGATCTTAATCTTATATCCAGATCTGATCCCTCGAGTCCCGCGAAGCTGGGCAGCCCAATCACTGCGTTCGTTGCCTTGCAAACGGAGACAGAGACACTACTACTGCTTCTGGACTGGCTACCCTGCTTGATCGAGCCATACCACGCATCACGGCTTTCCTTCGGCGCCTGGCTGAGCGTTCGACACATCGATATTCCCATCAACTCATCTCTCGGGTTGTTGTTGAAAGTGCAGGACTGCATTGCAAGTACGAAAGGTACCTGGCTCCAAGTTGCATTGCCGCCCGCTACTGGCCGTCTAAACACTTGTCGACGTTGGCCTGGAGTACACACCAATCACCTTCACGGCTTCTATCTCTCTCCCCACCGGACCACGTACATTACCCCTCTCAAACTTCCCCTCTACCACACCAAATCGTCTTCGGCGGACGGCTACTGCTCGACGGCTCAACCCTAATCCGAGACAAGGAGCGCTGCTTGTCGAGGGCATGTCGAAGTGACCTTTCTCCTCCATTAGCTTTGTCACTTTACCTCATCCCGGCGCACTTGTGTCTCGTCCTAACCTTGGTTCGACGTTGGATTGAAAGGACCGCTGCAGGAAATTCGGCGTGTACCGAGAAAGAGCCTCCAGCTTCGACTAGCTGGGTGCCAACTTCCCAGACTTCTCCAAAAGCAGCATCGTCAGACCCTCAAGCCTCGCGCCTTCCCTTCATCGGCCTCCAGCCCTACCTCAGAGGCCGCTACTTGGGACGAAGACGCCATCCATCCGTTCAAAGGCCAGGGCGCTACCCCAACCAGGTTTGACGTCGAAAGTCAAACGCTCTGAGGAGGCATTAGGGCCTCGCCAACGTCTTTTATGACACTTATTTGTGCTCATGCGAATTCGAGAAGCCCTATCGACCTCGCACCTCATGCCAGCATTCATTATAACCACAGCCAGTCCTCCTCTGGTTCGCAATTTTTACATTTATGACAAGCCCTAATCTTCTTCTCCGCCAGACGGCCTCTACCATCATTTCAGAACGCATCTCGAACGCAAGAGACATTAGAGGGACAAGGAACCTGGACGAGAAAGCTGGGGAAACTCCCGTAGCATCCATGAACGTCGTCCACTCAACTCACCAGTTCGCGGATGCGGCTACAGCCCAGATCCAAGGATTGAGGAGGTGCGTACTCTCTCCGGTCCTACACTTCACAAAGCTGCACTACCAAAGCTTCTCAACTCTGTCACATCTAATTCATTGCTAATCATGCCGTTCCACAGCGATCACTGCCAACTCGTCATCAGACAAGGACCTCAGCATGCCAGAGTCGCCGTTGGCAAAGAGAAAGGTACGCCGTCTTGAAGTCTACGTTTCCCTGCAACTGAAGCTGATCAACCGTCAGACCGCAAGCCCGTAGACCCCCCACCAATTATTCAGCTTAAGATCAGTCCGCAGTGGGACCCAGGCCAGAATTATCTGCAGAGTACGAGTCTCTTTGACTGGCGGAAGTACTCTAGCTAACCTCCCCTTGCTTTAGGTCCTTACTTTTTCATGTCTTGTAGTCTCATAGGACAAGACGAAGGAATACCGCAGGGAACTCTAGGCGCTGCACTGGCTGGTACATTGGTCTCGTCTCTCCATCGCCAGAAGGATACGGACAACAACGATGGAGCCTTCTTCGTGTTTGGAGACCTTTCTGTCAAGCTCGAAGGAACATTTCGGTTGCAATTCAACCTCTACGAGATGCGCCAGAATGAGTGCTATCACATCAAATGCATCGTATCGGATCCTTTCCCAGTGCACTCAACGAAGAACTTTCCGGGCATGTCAGAGTCTACTTTCCTAACACGCTCGTTCAGTGATCAGGGCGTTCGACTTCGACTGCGAAAGGAACCGCGGACTTTGCTCAGAAAGCGCGGACCAGCCCATGATGATTACCAGCCAAGACATTACCGAACCTCCAATCGACAGTCGAGTCAGGCAACCGAACGGCAATCAATGACAAGCCCAGAGTCGCAAGATGCTGTGCATCAAATCGAGCAAGGCGAATTTGTGGAATCACCGCAAGGAATTTCTGGTTATGACCAACAGCCACAAATGGGTCGTCAGTTCTCGGGGTCTAGTGCTTCTTTTGCTAGCATGCCCTACGACGAGTCTTCCAAAAGGCCCCGAACAGGATCCGAACATGGCCAAACGCCAACATTCAGTCAGCAGCCTATGGAAAATCAGGTATATAGGGGTTTATATTCAGATCCTCAGCAGTCTGCGTTCAGTGCATTCTCGCCTCAGGGACAACATGCCGGAGGTTATGGAGCATACACCTATTCACAGTCCCCTCAAGCTTCCAATATCTCTGCTCGAGACCAATACTTTGCTCAGAAACTAAGTACACAGACTGGCACTACCTTACCATATGATCAGTCTCAGAGATCGCCGCAATACCAAAGCTTCACGCCTCAAACTCAAGCTATTCATTACGCACCATCTCCACGTCAACAAGGACAATACGGTACGATAATGGCGCCTTCCCTCCCGACATCGCGTCTTATTGACACTACTCAAGCTTCCATGGAAGGTCTTGGTATCAAGGGCCCGAATTCCCCAGCTGGAGGACCACCAACCCTCGGGATGGCGGCAGCAACAACCTGGGGAAAGAGTCCCAATATGCCATATTTACCGAGTTCGGGTAGACGAGATTCATACCAAAGCTTTCAAAGCCCGAATCCGAACACAAATCTTTCAGCGGGGAGCATGTCAGGAATGTATGCGGGCCCGCCAGTTACTACAACTGGCCCGAGTGGGCTAGATGGCTATTAGACAATTACGAGTCATTGTTAGGATGCGCTATATTCATTCGGGGTTCGAATTAAAAGCGGGCGAGGTTGGGGTTTCACGGCAGCATCGGCGTTACTCAAAAAGCATTCACAGCATTGGCGGATTTCTTTCAAAGCTCGGGTGGAACCAAGACAACAGCATTCGCGTTGTACGATTTTCTTTGCAGGAGACCAGGCACGTTCATAGCGAGGGATTGGGTCGCATATAGGGGCTTCAACATTGGATGGTGGGAGTTGACACTACACAGCACAGCGTTGGGCGTTGGGATAGGGCACATACGCATAGTCTTCGTTGTTATAAGGGCTGTTTTGTCGGTCCGGTATACCCTTGGGGAACTGACACTTGTATATATTAGTGGCATGCGTGGTGGCTCAATAGCATCATATAGGTTGCTCCTCGCTGGAGGGAGAATATCATCACCAGCAGATTATATCCTCCATCATTCCTGTTAACTAGGGCCGAAGCGTGAACCCCTGACGCTACCCTACCGAACCAACACCCTAATTTTAGCTCCCGTTGGCGTGGCGTGCAGCGGGCGGGGAAATTTTGATCTGCATGCGAAGCGAGAAGCCGGGGAGTGGGGAAAGGGGATTGGCGTAGGCGTTGGTGCGGGCGGGGGCGGGGAATGTCCATTTTGCGAGGGCCTTATGATTGACTGGGGTCGAGGGATTTTTGCTGTGATTGTTTGTGGGGTAGGGAATAGATGTGGAGTTTCAGGATTGAGAGGAAGCGATGGGTAAATTTGGAGATGAGGTAGAGTGTTGTGCCTAAGTACTGTACATGTGAGGTACATGGTGCAAAGCTACGGAATGGGGAATCTGAGAGGAGCCTTGTATTCGTCGCGGTTGACCAATCTTTCATATCCAGCGATAATTGCAACTCTGTTTTGCGGTTTTCCCCCTAGGTGGAGTGGATTGGTATACATTTGTCAATTGGGTACCATTTCCCAGATACTGCTGTAAGATGTACAAGTGTATGGCTGAGATTCAAAATTCTCGATTCGAATCGGCGCTTGATACGTCCCTCGCGTCAGACTCTAATAATTAATTCATCGAGCTAGAGGATAGGTATTTTCCTAGCGTAGCACTTGGCATGAATGATATCCAAGATACCCGGGCATTTTTGGGTAGGGGACCGATATATTCGCCCACGTGCTACAGAAATGGTTTGCGCATATTCAACTTCTGGATTGCGTTGATTATTCTTTTCTTCAAGGTCGTGTGATAAATGGATAAGGGACTTGTCAGAGGCAAGGCTTGGTGAGTATGCAAAGTACTGTACGAGCGGGCGGGAATTCTGTTTTGCGAGATTTGTATTTGCTACATAGTAGGCTAACATGTCGGGATTCTGGATCGGGGTGCTGTGTATGCAATTGAGTAACTGTGGAGGGATTGCGAGGGATCGGAGAAAGACCTGGTGTGTTGGGTGAAAATTTTGCGAGGGATATGGCGGAGGACGCGGGAGGGAAGGGCTTGGGGTGTAGGGGATCGGGTGGTGACAGGGAGGCACTGATATGTTGAATAATGGATTCTTTGGCCTAGCGGTGAGATGTTTAGGGTTAAGAGCGTAGATGGTGCTCCGAGTGTTGCGGAGGCGAATCGTGAGGCTTGAGGGGGTGTTTGGTGGGTGGAGTCATTTGATTAATTTAGATGGGTTTGAAGAAAGGAGGTATCTTGTTCGTGTTGGGCTTTTGCTAACTATGAGTTGTCCAACTTTGCGCGATAGTGGAGAATTAGATGTGTAGCCCGACAGCTCCTCTTCCGCTATTTGAAGGGATCGAAACACCCTGGGAAGTACGAATGATAGAGAGAGGCTTGTTTCAACCTCGATTCCAGAGTTCGAGAGTTTTGATGAGAAGTGTTGTTTGCACTACCGGTGAGAGGCAGAAGTTGTGTGAGATAATGTTTCTTGCTTTATGAGAAACGACTGCTTGCCGGAGAATATCGCCGTTATGAACTGGAAGAGTGCAAGGGATATGAGGGGACATTCTTCAACTAGCTGGTTATCTGTCTTAAGACTATGGTGGCTGTGATAAGCACGGTTGATGGGAAGCTTAAGCAGCGCATTAGAGGGGAGTGAGACCTTGATTGAGCTGGTGAGTGGGTCGAGAAACGAAGTGAGCTTGAGAGCAATTGCGCCTAGTGATCAGGAGAGGCTAGGAATGCAACGCTTATCGAATGAATGAAGGAAAGCCCAGATGACCGCTAGAACCAAATTTGGGTCCGGGAGGTTATTACAAATTGAGGAGATTCAGTGAGTAGCCATATCCAGGGTACCAATCTAAGCTATACAAGCAAGGTCGAAAAACGTACCGATGATAGCTGTAAACTCGATGTTCTGAAATGTATCAAAATGTACTAAAGTAAGGGGTGCATTCAAGTTTCAAAGATCAATAATAAGAAATGAATAAAAGCGTATTGCATGAAAATTGCCAGCTTTTCTGTTCCTATAAGGCGCATGTACTTTTGAACCTACCATGCACTAGAGCTGTTAGCATAACATAACGAGCCTTTGTGATAGAAGATGGTTTTTCAAAATTCATGGTGTGACAACATCGGTACCAGAGGATCGGCATTTGTCCTATGGTCCTTTGAAAAATTGACGGTGCATATAATCAACCCCATTCCACGAGCGAGAACTTGATGCCTTGCTAGCCATGGATCCGGGGGAAGAACTCCTTTGACAGGTCACTAAACCACATGCAATTGTTGTCTTTTGTTTCAGGGGCATGGATCACAAGGCGGGATGGTGGTGGTTTTGTATTCTTCTTATTCTCTTCAAAGTCCTAGAGCACATGTACAGTTGCAAGATCGATCTGAGAATCTAGAGAATACGTTTCTCGAGCTGTAGAACAGAAGTCAGCAAAGTGATCATCTGTTAAAAGAATACTCATCGACTCACTCTCCATGGGTTGTTCAGCTCGAAGCCCGCAGGTGCCGACGGATTATCTGTTTGTCCTCTCAAGTATCCTGTCAATCTCCGGTCTCGATCCATCACTATCCTCCAGTCAGCACCACAATAATAGGCGATATTTGCTAGGGGGAGTTACTTTGCTATAGAAAAGTTAGTATAGGTTAATTTCACAAATGTTTGACCTTTATTGGGTGCTCACTCTATCCCATTGATCCACCGAATGTCTTGCTCTCTTGCCCCCGTTCTGCATATGTCTGATCTTGGAAAGTCCTGCTCCGGTAACACCGAACATCTGCGATACTTAGCCAGCGGTTCTATGGCATGGAAAGGGCTGCCTGCTAGGAATCAAGGTGGAGGTACTGACAGCCAGCATGATCCCATACGGGATGAGAGCTTCGAAAGGAACACCCATGATGGCAGTTGTAAACCAATCCTGGATGATCAATTAGCGCCCGCCCTTCATCTGAGCCACGCAGAATGTTTCTTACCCAGCTGTTGTCGTCGTGCTGCGATGGAAGGAGCTTCTCGCTGCAAAAGCTAGTTGACCTGACGTTGGGAATTTGGGCCGAGGGGCGCTTACCTAACCCAGCCTCAGGAGAACGGGACGACTTGGAAAATGCGCTGTCCTCAAGGGAGCGATATTACAACTCCACAATACGATTTCGATTCGATTCAAGCTTGATCTACGCGTCGGAAGCCTTTGTGCTTCCGTTTTGGTCGAGTGTTCAATTATCCTACTGGCGTTGTGGCCTAAAATCGCGCGTTCATTGCAATTCCACCGGTCGCACATCACCCTTAGCTTCCAACAATTCGCACAACAATCCAAAATCGATCAGTCGCAACCCAAAAGGTGTTGAAAGTGATAGGAGATAGGGTGCAGGATCCTTAGAGAGCAAAAAATTCTAGTCCTGGGATCTATCTGTAGATGCTGTGGCCGGCGCGCATATTAACATTCCGCTCGGGTCACCCTTCGACACACCTCGCGCCCAGATCGCCACACCTCAAAACTATCTTCCTATACTGATACGCGAATGATCACGGATAGCTAAGAGATGGCGGCAGCCGTGCTCATGGAGGAGGAGCTTCAGCACAGTATGGACTACCTCAGGCTTCCTTTCTTTGAACACCTTGCAAATGCTTGGACATTCAAGGCCCCACCCCTTTCCAAGTATCCCTCAAGTTGTTGTACAAAGCTGACTTGTGGTCCAGGTATGGCCACCTCTGAAGAGGACGCAGAGTTTGAGGAGGACGATGAGCTTGCTGCGGATCCTCTTGCGGATAACGATGAGTTCGCCGCCAATAATCAGTTACACAACGAGTTAGGACAGAGCGAGGAAGATGAAGAAGGGGAAGGAGGGGTTTCAGACGAAGATGCTGAAGGTGAAGATGAAGAAATGGCAGAAATCCATGGAGACGAGGAGAGTGAAGAAATATCAGACGAGGACGAGGATGGTGAGGGCGTTGGAGGTATGCTGAAGTCCTATCCTTGTCCTGAAACAATGACCTGGAGTATTGGAACCATCTGTCTGAGCAGATACTGACTTGGCGCTACTAGCTGTGAAAATACAGCCAAGAGACCTGGAGGACGATGAAGAGGCTGTATCGGGGACTGATTCTGAAAGTGCTGCAAGTGGTGATGACGACGAATCAAAAGACTCAACAGATGCCGAAGTAGGAGTAGAATGGGATCCTACCGCAGAGGAAGAAGAGGACGAACCAGCCAATCCAAACCGCTGCATGTATGGGTCCTTACACTGTCTAAATGGCGCATGTCACTGACAAAGATACCTAGATTTTGTCAACAGGATGAAGAGAACGACCCTAGCGAGGAGTTTGAACTTTATTTGGCTTGTGGTGTTTGCGGTGACAATGGTTTGTTGATCTCGAGCATATGTTGACAAGGCTGACAAGGCTGTAGCACACAGACAATGTGCCCGGAATGCCGATGCACTCAAATCTGATGAGGGTGAGTAGCATGTTCGGTAATCTGAAGAGATGAAAAGACACTAAATCCTCGATCTATAGAAGCTGAATCGTGGTATTGTCCTGACTGCGTTTCTAACAACCTCATTCCTGAACCTGCTGTACCAGAGATTGAAGTACAGGATCACGCTGCACGGAGGATATCAAGAGATCGAATTGCAGGCGATCTTCTACCACCTCAGCGTGGTGCTATTAAACCAGATTCTCACTCTGTTTTCAACCAGTTGATTGCTCCGGAAGACCCAATGGATGGGTCCCGTTTTCTACGGAAAAGGAAAACATCATCTGCAGACGCAGATGTCGAAGATGCAACTTTACTGAGAAAAAGAAATCGAGACAAAGACACCACCTCTAGCCAATCACATGCTCTGCACATAGATGAAACAGCAGCCAACAATGCCATGGATATCGACAAAACAATCCGGCCCCTTACCAACGGCCACAGCCATTCGCCGATAAGTCCTCGAGCATCGAGGTCACTCCGACCAAAGTCCTCATCTTCCAATCATTTACCGGCAAGCATTATTGAAAGGTCAACGACGAGCATTAAAATGGTGTTTCGGATTGATCCAATCGAACTACGGCATATTCAATCATTACCTCCTAAGCCCATCAAGAAAAGAAGTCGGCCTCCTTCAGGACCTCGTCCATCAACAAGTTCAGGCTTTGTTCCATCGATCTACTCCCAACCATTTTATTCGCTCCACGACAGGGAGAACGACGAACTGAAATCTAAGCCTTATGGTGGCATTCTCACCGAAGAAGAGGCTGATACCACACTAACACTTCCCAAGCCAGAACACCGTCGACTTTTCGATGAAGCTCGTCAGAAAGCAGAAGAAAATTGGAAAGCCAGGGTCGCAGCAGCCGCTGAAGCGGCCGCAGCTTCTGGTATTAAAAAAGCGCGCAAGGTATCTGGCCCTGCGAGTCAGATCGAATATATCGAATTCGGACAATATCAGATTGACATTTGGTACGCGGCGCCTTATCCGGAAGAGTACAGTCGCAACAAGGCACTCTTCATCTGCGAATTTTGTCTGAAGTATATGGAATCGGACATCGTTGCCTGGCGCCACAAGACAAAATGTCCTTGGAAGTACCCTCCTGGTGATGAGATATATCGCGATGGCAAGATCATGATCTTTGAGGTTGATGGCCGCAAGAACCCTCTCTATTGTCAAAATTTATGCCTCCTCGCTAAATTGTTCTTGGGCTCGAAGACCCTTTACTACGATGTTGAGCCATTTCTCTTCTACGTCATGACAGAATATGACGAGCTCGGGTGCCATTTTGTTGGTTATTTTTCCAAGGAGAAACGACCCAGCAGTTTGAACAATGTTTCGTGTATTCTAGTCCTTCCAATACACCAGCGCAAGGGGTACGGACATCTTCTTATCGACTTTTCGTATCTCCTTACGCGAGTTGAAAGGAAAACGGGATCTCCAGAAAAGCCTCTTTCGGATATGGGCTTGGTATCATATCGAAACTACTGGCGACTTGTCCTATGCTACTACCTCAAAGATTTCAAACCTGGAGACCAGATACCAAGCATCAGGAAGATATCTGACGACATGGGCTTGACCCCCGATGATGTAATATCTGCACTTGATGCTTTGGGTGCCCTAATACGGGATCCAGCTACTGGCACCTATGCCTTTAAATTGAAGACTGATTATTACCGCGAAGTCATTCGACAGCACGAGGCAAAAGGCTACGCTAAGCTTAACCCGAAAGGACTTGTCTGGACTCCGTATATTATGGGTCGTAGCAATGCTTCAGCATTTGATCACGCTCCACCCCTCAATACAGTAGCGCCACGTGATGAATCTGAATCCGAAGACGAAGACATGCTCGACAAAACAAAGCTATCGAAAGGCAACAAGCGGGACTTTGAGACCTTCAACGGGACAAGTGGTGATGCTGACGAAGTCACCGAATCTCTAGGCAAATTAACAACTGAAGCTGGCGAGCTCATCAGAGTTGCAACATCCGACGGTGATGCCGAAGGCTCTCAGTCGACTTCAAGGATGAACGGCTCTTCGAAAAGTCTATCATACTTCGAAGCTGCCGCTTTAATTCCACCAACACGTTTTGAGGTATTTCCTCCTGTTCCCGGAACACGGCCCCGAGCAACACCAAGACCCTCTTCTTCCAGGCCCACCCCAAGGCCCAAAACAACATCCAGCTCATCTCGTCCTAAGCCTCGACGCTCTGGTGGCAGTAGCTCATCGAGAAGACCTTCATCTGCTCGTCCACGAAGCAGTACTTCCCGGAGGAAGAGTGGCGGTACAGGTCGAGGTCCAGGTCGATGGCCAAAGGGAACTAAGAAGAGTGACTTTGGCAATGCGGACAGCGGCCCGGGCTTACCCCCGAGGTTATTAAAGCAAAGAAGCAGACTCGGAAACGAAGTCCTGCTCGGGGATGAAGAAGGGGAGACAGATGTTGAGGATTACGAAGATGCGAGAGACGGTAGTGAAGAGGAAGACGAAGAGGAAGAAGAAGATGCTATTACCTACGAGGAAACACCTGTAGTTAAGAAAAGAAGCCACAAGAGAAAAGACTGGGGCACAGGGTTGGGAAAGCCAATCTTAGGCAAGGGTAAAGGTCCTCTCGGAAAAGGCATGGGAAAGAGCTTGTTGGTTGGAGATGAGGACGAAGAAATAGAGGATATCGCGGGCGATTTAGAAGTCGACGCCGAGGGTGAAGATGAATGAGTCGGGAAGGACAGCCAGCTTTGCGATCGAGAATTGGGGCTTAAGGCGACCATGGCGTTTAGGTTTCTGCGGATTTCGAGGCAGACAGCGGTAACATAAGGCATTGGCGTGATGGAATGAAGATTATTATTCTGCGATACTTGTAAGATACAAACAGTCAGTTTAGTTTTGATTGATATCAACAATCAATGCATATTCAATCCTATCCCTGCCTAGCTTCCACAGAATGTTCTCAATAAAAGCTTATTCTCAAATTACCGTTCATTGAAGATCGAGGGAAAGGCACTCGGTGGCTGATAGAGGTTCTGGATCCTCTCTTTGCAACGTACCAAAGACAATTATGAGGGAGGCAAACCTTTAGCAAAGGCCTCGTCGAGTCTCTAACATCAACATCCACAATGCTGCCAGGCTATGCTCGTAAATTATCGCAATATTATCACAGGAAATTACGTTGATGTAGGTAGGGTTCTGTTGAGTTCCTCGATGGGATATTCTTTCTGCTTGTGGCCGGCCATAAGACCCACGTGGAGAAGGCTACAGGTCACTCCTTTCGGCATTCCCACACAGGTCAATCAGCCATGCGAGGATCATGGTCTGAGAATCAACCTCTGCGGAGCTACCGGATTTGGAGTCCGTTTCAATGATCCAACTATGGACTGAACGTTCATCGAATCTCACACGTCCACTTGAGTCAGCAGTGAGTCAAAAGGAGTTCTGTCGGGAACAAGTCCTAAGGTCATCGGCATCACATTCCTGTGGTGTCTCATGAAATGTATGTATTGAAGAAAGTCGTACATTCAATTCAGTGAAAAGTGTGTCTTCTGTAAGTTGTAGCTATCTGCTATAATTGGTGACATAGAACAGTACAAGCATCCTAGTCGTATATGTACCTCAGATAAATTTGTACAGTACGAGAAATCCTTCCAACGTGATATGAGGAATGAATGTCCCAGTATATGTTGGGAGAGGCTTTGCATTCATCCAGCAGGCCGCGACCGTTGAATCCCTTCGGAGCCGACATTGGAATTCTCTGGGAACAATCGAAAGCACACTCCACAAAAGCTTCCACGGCACTTAACTGCGAGATAGCTATAGTGGGAAACGTAATTGTGAGGGCCGATCCTGACCCTGTTTCAATTTGAACTACAAGTAAAGTTGATTGACTGTGCCAGACAATTAGTATGAAGTCCTGTAAACGGAATGGTGGTAAATATTGAAAAAATGAATAAAGAACCAACCTACCCTGCAGAAGTTGGTTTTTTGCCCAAATTTGGCTTGCATTTTTTTTGCAGCATCATGAAAGTTGTATGTTGGGAGTGAAACTGGTAACTAATGTGCCGCTAATGAGTCCTAGTGATAGTCCAACATTAAGGCACTGGAGCTCCCGCCCGTGACATTTAGTAATGATCAGGAGACCACTCGCTAGAGGAGCGTTCTCCTCTTGCTGGTCGATAAGGACTTCGGCCTCGAAAAACTTCATCTCCTGGACGGTCTGCCTCGAGGTCGTGCTGTTGTCTTCGGAGGGTTTCGCTCCCAATATTTGGCACGTTCTGGCCGAGAAAGTAGGCCGTGAAATTTCTGATAAGTTGCTGGATCATGGAGAGGACCAAGGTGTCGAAAACATACTTGATGAATCCGAATATGTGCGGATTGTACTCGCCATTTTCGAGATCTTCAGCAAAGCCAGTCCGCCCAATTGCCACCCACATTAGAGAACAAAACACCGTCGTTGGGAAAGATAGAATCGCTATAGGGAGCACTTGGTCATCGAATCTTGACTGCAAAGCAGGAACTTTGTGGACGAATTGGCTTGCGGACAATACACCAACGGTTGGGAGCAGCAGAGCGACAACTCCGGCAGACCTTGGATACTTGAGGATTTTATCCTTCAGCCACATAAAGTCCAATCCAGCACCATAAAGCCACAGAATAAATAGCTCGTGGTCGGAAAACTCGTTATCAACGGCAACGTACATGCATGCGAGTGGAGTGACTATGTTTGCTGCCAATAATAGGTCAAGATTCCACTTTTTCTTCGCAGCTCGCATACTCAAACAGCATACTAAAATAGTCGTTGCTAAGGCAGTGGGTCGCCAGAGATTTGTAGTAGCGGACTGTGCCTTTTCTGTGCAAGAAGCCTCTACGAGACCCAATTGTCCAAGAAACACAGATGCTCCCATCACACGCTTGAATCGTTGAAATACACGGAAGACCGAAGTCAATGAGCCTGAACGACGCATCGGCAATCTGTGGAGGATCGAAGACAGTTTTCCTAGCTTGCGATGCAGTAAAGAAAGTTCCTCTGTACTGTTCAATCTGCTTCCAGAATCTTGACGGGGCAAAGTTTGATTGGTAGAATCGAATCGTTCCATATTCTTGTTTGTGAAGAGAAGGCCATGTGCTTTTACGAACGACGTGTCGAGTGGCGGTAATCTATATTGCCCTTGGTAGTTCTCCGCGTTCAAAACTGGGTCGAAGAGCGTTAATATCGATTCGCGAGTGGATGTGAAAGGAATAACTACACATAACGACTTTGCGTAGTAAAAGAGCTGTTGAAGAGAATTTGGTCGAGCCAAGATGGCCAGATGATGATATAATCGTCCAGTAGTCGGAGCTTTGTCCGAAGCCTTGGAGTACCAATGGCGAGCTACCCCAGTCCATACCTCTCTATCCCTGATATCGTCGTCTTCTATTGCCATTCGATAGCGCCCCAGATCCCCGAGACACTCAATCCAAGTATCCTCGAAGGCAGGAACTGTCTCGTATAGCAGAGCCATCATGGAGTAGGCTAGGTAAATAAACGCTAGCATATGATCTAGGGAAGCAGGTAGTTTATGTCTGAGTAACTCTAGGAAGCTGTGAATGCCATGCCGCCACATTCTAGCCGGCATTGCGTATTTGGAGGCGAGCCTGCGAAGAGCCGCACTGGCTGAAGGGTGTTGGCTAGCAAGGAAAAAATCGTGATGCTCGTGTAATAACGTCCTGTGCAGGGCTATCAGAGCTTGCCATTGCTCATTATTTAACTTTGGCTGCGCGCTAGGATCTGCTTGAGCAAGACTTGCTTGTTTGTTATCCACCTCGATGCACTTTGCCTCAACCATCACGAGACCTGCGTATATCCCCTTGACCTCAGCAACCAATTGTTCTTGTGATATTGGTCTGGTTTCCGGCTGCAGGACGATATCGTAATTCTCGGGCTCTTTGCCTGAGGACTGGGTCGTGGCTAAGCGTGGTGAGTGATAGGAGGGAGGAAGGGCCTGAGATGGCGCCCTGGTCTTTGAGGGGCAACCTTGTTGAGCTCGTGCCTTCTGAACAGCTATGGACGCAATGTGGGACGGATTCTCAAACGATGACTTGATAAGGGGTGCTTGCCCGTCCTGCCAAAGCTGTCGTCTTTGCGTGTTTTGAGGCCGACTTGAGCGTGTTATTTCATCTCGATCCGCCACCACCTCGGGCTGCGCTCTGTTTGCTGCATTCAAGTTCGTTTTTCGTGGTTGTGAGCTGTCCTTTTCTGGTCTGAGGATAAACGTAAGCTACCAGACTTGAGAAGGAATAGAAGGATGGTGGATGAGAGTAATAAGTGTACTTCTTCTGGGCAGACTCGGCTGCATATTGCTCTCTGATGTCCTGCAGATCTCCCTTTCTTGCTGATATTTGCTCGCCATGGTCCGCCGTTGCATGCTCCCACAAAGCTGGTTCCGTCGCAAAGATCCTCCGATCTGGACAGGATATGCAGGCCCAAGTCTGCGTGGTTTTTGTATTCTTTCGCTGGTGCTGAATCCATAAATCGTCGAGATCCTGATTTGATTTTGCTAGGAACAAAGTTAGTTGCAATGAGAGCATCAGCAATAGTGTAACTTACAGGACGACATCTCATTCTTTGAAGGCGTAAAGCCTTCCCGAGAAATAATGGGAGACTGCAATGCGACTTCGTAATGTGTATCGTAACTGGCGATATGAAGGGAACAGCAATGGCCGATGCTGTAAACTGCAGCGTGCCAGAGAAATCTCGAGAAATGGAGACCCAGGCAATACTAAAGACAAACTGGCGGATTGGGGGTGTGAGGAGAGGAAAAGAGGAAAGGTAATGTGGTGTTCTTGCGCTATATGCTTGGGCGAATGATGAGGCGCCCAGTGTCAATGCAGCTGCGAGCCACGCAAGCTTTCAGACACAGGTGAAGGTCTCAACATATCCCCAACCTCATCTGACTACCTGCGCTTGTATCTTGAGAGCTCAAACACTTTCCATCTATCTAGCACACATTTCATACTCTTTGAAAGTACCATTTCCTGGAGGGGAATATTCAGCCTTGTCCCAGCTCCCAGCTCGACCTCTGTCAATCAATCAAAAATGTCGTCCTGTACATTGAGTTGGCACGAAAAGAATTCCCGCGAACGAGAATCAAATTCAACGCCAGAATGTCCATCGTGCAGGGCTTCATCTTCCTTAATCGACCCGGGCTTCCTAGCTCTCATCGGCCGCTTGATAAAAGAGTCAGCGGCATTTGCGACGTTAATAGCCAGCGCGATCTTAATCGATATTTATGGACCTTCCCATGGTCGAGCGCTAACTCTCTCTTCACTCGATGAAGAGGGGAATGATTTGAGCAGGGATACAGAACCCGCACTTTCGGTGTACTGTCGCAAGCTGGCCAAACTTGGCCGGAGGGTTGTAGAAGAGTATTCAGTCCTGGCGAAGATCGCAGTAAGAAAACCACAGACTGTTGGAAGGCACGAGAACTGTACTGATGCTGCTGCAAAGACACGAATAGCCTCCTTAGCCGACACGCTCCACCTACCACAACTACTCGAAGACCCATCACCACAGTTATTTTTCGCAGCTTGCCTCGCATTCGCATTCGCTGTAGCAGCCTTGCAACACTTGCACAAGAAAGATTTATACATGAATAGAATACTAGTCTCGGGATTGATACTTGGGTGTGCGGCCGCGTACCAGTCGACGAACTCGGTGATGGAATTGAAGAGTTATCTGGCTTGGTCCGCTATAATAGCTCTGCTGCTAAATGTCCTTGTCCACTTGGCGTTAAGACTATGGCAAGGACCTCAAAGAAATAACAATGGCCTCGAGACGGAAGTTCAGCTTCATGACAAAAGCTGTGAACGGAAGGAGGGCCAAGATGATGGATTTTATTCGCAAGGTCTGAGACATCCCGATATCCACGAGGTTAGGGGTAATTGAGAAGTTGCCGTTGGGAGACCAGACTAGGCGTAAAGTATGCCGACCTCCGACATAGCTGACGGATATTCGAGAGAAATTATCCGAAAGTGCTGGTTTGACGAGGTTCTACACTGCCGGGTATTCACAATTTGTCAAGTGTTCCAGATTTTGTTGATCTCTGCTAACTTTCAATAGCGACTTTGGTGAATCTTCGCAGGCTGCGAAGTCCGGTGTACTCGAAAGGCGTAGTTGACATGAAGATGATGTTTCTGGGGTTACCCAAGACACCACTCTTCTTCTGTTGCCGTCCACTGACAAGCTTTGCGGGCCGGCTGTCTAATAGGTTTTGATGTGTGGAAGACTGGCTGTTCAGCTTCTTCCAAGAGTTTGAAAATAAATTATTCTAATGTATGAGCTTTTCTACCGTGCAGCTCTAAAACCTCTACAACCTCTCAGTGATATATGCCTTACATTGAACACCTGCAAACTGAACGGTCGCCAATATCGTAAAAGACATGCATTTATCACCTATGCTAGAACCCAAATACCTTGGGTATACCCATCACCTATGCAACTTAGCCAAACCAAGCGCCATCCCAATGCCCAAATCTATTTCATCTCAAAAAAGTCACTTCCCTCTCCCCTTCCCCTTGCCCTTCTTCACCTTCTCAGGCGGCAAACTCAAGCTCCCACCCTCCAGTTCCCCCTTCTCCAGTCCCTCGCCCTCACCCATCTCAGCCAATTTCTGCTGCGCACTAATACTAAACAACAGATCCCTATTCTCCTCCTTCAACTCCACATTCTCGAGCTTCACCTTCTCCAATTCCCCAGTGATTTTCTCGATATTGCCATTGAGGAAGCCGATACGTTCCATCAGTCCTTCGCCGACACGCTTCTCTTCCATGAGGCTCCGTCCGAAGCCTCTTGCTACCTCTGCGCTCCTCTCTCCCTTCTTCTTTTCTTTCTCCAGGTCACGCTCTAGACCCTTGACTGCCTCCTTTAACTCATTGTTCTCCTTCTCAAGCTCCCCTAGCCTGGAGATCGCTTCTTCGGCTCTCTGCGCAGCACTCGTAGCAGCTGTGGATGCGGTACTAGCTTTCGCAACCGCTTTCCCGACCAATTCCTCAAAATACACTCTCTGGGATTCAAGTTGCGAGGTAAGGAGGTGCGTGTACTCCATCCCAATACCCTCCAACTTCTCCCTTGGCACCATATCAACGTCATGCTCCGCTCTCGCACCACCGAGTCCAGATCTTGAGGAAGAAGGTAGTTCAATGACCTTGCTATCCCCTTTATCGCGAATGAGGCGATGGACCCACATATCTCCCGCATAGTCCCAGACATGCTGCGTCTCTATCTCCAGCGCGAAGTTGTGCGCTGAGTCTTTCCAGTGTTCTTTTGCATGGCCACCTTTGTACCGGCCGCAGCCTACGTTCCCGCATATGAGACAGATCCATAGGTCGTCCGCACAGTCGCACACACTGCACAGTGAGGCTTCGCCACTACCGAACGGAGGATTCGCAGGATCGTAAGGGTAGGTACTTGTATTTGTAGAGGACGAAAGTGCTAAGGATGGATTCGTGTGTCGACAGACAGGACATCCGCTCCCACGCCATTTTTGGAGACAATTGCAGTGGAAGACGTGCTGGCAGGGTATTGTGAGGAGGCCAGACGTATCGTCCATTCGCTCGAGACAGACAGGACATGTTGGCAGTTCAACTAGATTCGGAGTTGGTGGAGGGAAAGGTTTCAAGAAGGGTGTCGAGGATGAGGGCATGAATGGATCGTGAGAGAGCTCGGGAAAGCTGGTATTGGGTCTGGAGGAGGTAGGTGTTTGGAAGGTAATGGACTTGATGAATGTGACATGACATGTTTCTGGCTGAAGCTACCGTCAGCGTTCTCTTTCAAGACCTGAAGGGAATCTGGAAAACTCACTTCCATGCTGTTGAACACTTTGCCATCCCACTCCTTCCTCCATCTTCTGGCAGTATTGCCGTCCCTAAATTTCATAAGAACAAGATACCTATTCATCCTTCCCGTCATCACCATCCTGAAATGGCTGACCTCCTCCCTCGTCTTCTCTCCCACAAATCCCAGAAAGTCACTGGGTGTAAGGTAGCTCGGGACAGCAGGAATGCACAAAGTAGTGCAATCCTCTCCATCAGACTGCTCCTCCTTCGCCCCCAACCCAGAGCTTTGCTTCCGCTGGTGACCTGGGGCTTCCGCCCCAGCAGTATAGACCACCTCCGTGTTCTCAAGACCAGGAGTCTCCTCACCATCCCGATACAGATGTACAATTCCCCACCCAACTTCTGTATTCTTTCCTTCCACAACCTCATATCTCGCCTTTGTGACCCTTCCCACCCCCGCAGCTTCAGGAGCAAGACCAGCATTAATCCCATTACTGGCAGTCCCACCAGAGCTGCTCTTCCCCCTTGGTCTCTGCGAAGACTCCATGTCCGTATCCGTACTCGAGTCCGCACCCGCAACCTCCTTCATATCCAAGCTCTCGATCCTCACCCTCCCAAACCGCCAGTCCTTAACCGCAGTCCTCTGATCCCTCCGTATATTCGCAGTACTCGTTGGCGGGAACTCGATTTCCCTTGTATCCGGAATCTGCACCGTGATACCGTCTACCTCCTCTATATTCAGCGTATGACTTGCTCTTGCCAATCCACAATCAACGACCCCTCCCACAACTCCTTCAGAAACAACAAGCTGTAGCTCTTCACTCGGCCTCGCGAATCCCCTCCTATCCCTCACTGCACCCTCGTTCTTAACACTCTTATGCCTAGGCCACTTCCCGCTATCAAAGATATCCGTCCCTGCTTCCGGGAGCCAGATCTTCCTCCTGCGTTCCTTCTCCTTTGCCTTCGTTCTTTGCTGCTTCGATGGGCTGGCAGAGCTGTCGTCTTCGATGGAGGGGTAAGGATACAGTTCGAATTTTAGGTGGTAGAAGTAAGAGGGCATTCTTTCATGTTGGATTGTGGATGGGAAGCTTCATTGTATGGGTTCTGCGGCAGCTGTTGCGCGAAGAGTACGAAAAGGCAGAGAGTTTCTGGATGGTTCTGGGTGGCGTAGAGGTTAATTCAGGCTGCAGAGATTCCCGAACTGGGGGTTTAGGGAAGCCGGGCAAGCTTTGTTGGTCTTACCATGGTTTGATGTTCGCGGAAGAAGAGTTAGAGGTTCGTAGCATCTCTGAATTATTCACGTTTACGAAGTCAAAGTCACAACTCAATTCGAAAGGTTACAGTAGTCACAACTTGATGGTTTTTGCGATCAACAATCAAGAAGTTGCACATGAAGATCGTCCTAATGTATGTTCATTGGACTATCCGCTATCGCTGCTAGCTACAAGCCTATGCAGCATTTTCCATGCCTGGGTACGAGCCATGGTCATAAAGCCCAGCCCTGTACCAGAACGCCATCGCAAATCCCAAACACGTTACAATCATGCCAACCCACCGCACGCCTATTGACCACCACGAAGACGAAGGACCAAGTGGAGAGTAGACTCCTTTTGGATGTTGTAGTCGCTCAACGTACGGCCGTCCTCCAATTGCTTACCAGCAAATATTAATCGCTGCTGGTCCGGTGGGATACCTTCCTTATCTTGGATCTTTGACTTGACATTATCAATTGTGTCTGACGACTCAACTTCTAATGTGATAGTCTTGCCAGTCAAAGTCTTGACAAAGATCTGCATACCACCACGGAGACGAAGGACCAAGTGAAGGGTTGACTCCTTTTGGATATTGTAATCGGAAAGGGTCCGACCATCTTCAAGTTGCTTGCCAGCGAAGATAAGACGCTGTTGATCAGGTGGGATGCCCTCCTTATCTTGAATCTTCGACTTGACGTTGTCGATGGTATCGGATGACTCAACCTCGAGAGTGATTGTCTTTCCCGTCAAAGTCTTAACAAAGATCTGCATGCCACCACGGAGACGGAGGACCAAATGGAGGGTCGACTCCTTTTGGATATTGTAGTCGGAGAGAGTGCGACCATCCTCAAGCTGCTTGCCAGCGAAAATCAAGCGTTGCTGGTCCGGAGGGATGCCCTCCTTATCTTGGATCTTGCTCTTGACATTGTCGATGGTGTCAGAGGACTCGACCTCCAGGGTGATGGTCTTGCCGGTGAGAGTCTTAACAACTATTTCGAATGTTAGAAGATGGAATGAGGCCGAGTGGCAAAGGTGAGAACTTACAGATTTGCATACCGCCACGGAGACGGAGAACGAGATGGAGAGTGGACTCCTTCTGAATGTTGTAATCAGAGAGAGTGCGACCGTCCTCGAGCTGCTTGCCAGCAAAGATCAAGCGTTGCTGGTCCGGAGGGATGCCCTCCTTGTCCTGAATCTTGCTCTTGACGTTGTCGATGGTATCAGAGGACTCAACCTCGAGGGTGATGGTCTTGCCGGTAACTGCGACGATGTTAATTCATGTTGAAGATGAGGTGGCCGCATCTTTAGGCGCCAGACAACGAGGGCAACTTACGGGTCTTAACGAAGATCTGCATCTTGACGATGTGTTGGTATGTAAGATTATGTGTATTGACGGAAGATCTTGATGATCGAAAGTGGTTGATGGTTCAAGACGGAGAGTTGTAGTATGAAAGTGTGATGGGGAAGAAGGAAGGTTGGAGGTCGGGCGAGGGCGAGGGGT
The DNA here is from genome assembly GCA_002865625.1 of Hyaloscypha hepaticicola. Taxonomy (NCBI): domain Eukaryota; kingdom Fungi; phylum Ascomycota; class Leotiomycetes; order Helotiales; family Hyaloscyphaceae; genus Hyaloscypha; species Hyaloscypha hepaticicola. Next base: position 498,734 of record KZ613479.1, read on the forward strand.
TTAAGTAGGAACGGCGGGAGCAGGGCAGGGCTGCGCAGCAAGGAAAAGGCGCTAGGGAAGTTTCGCTTAGATTCAACAAGGCAGGCGCTGAATCAGAAGGCGAAGCAGTGGAGGCTGAATCTGGAAAGTTCTCAATGATTCTGTTCGCTCTGTGACATTTTCCAAGTAGATAAATTTAACCCTTGTTTCCATCCATTTTGTTACATTCACATCAAAATTTATTTATTGTGACCGAGTTCTGGCTGCACTGCGCTGACTATTGCCATTCTTTGTAATCGGTCATGCCACCATCACCCTGAAAGATAAGGGACGTCAAAGGCGCCAACGGGGGGGCCTAGCCGTCAACCCCGCCTCTTTGAAAGGCTTGGAAGCCGGGGTGTGGAAAGCGCTTCAAGCTGTCACTCCGTGTCTCGGCCTCGCAGGCCAAAAGGGAGGTTGGTCACGAGAATGTTACTTCAATGTCTCTCCCAACAAAAAGCAGAAATAGGCAAGTCAGTCAAGGCGAAAACCTTCGTCCAGCTGACAGTGAAGTCGCTTGATCACATTCGCCCTCGGAGATGCGGGCTGGCCGATAACGCGACTCCTCGTGCGTCATCATATTTGAGATTGGGTGATTACGAGAAAACCCGGGAAATGCCTCACTTTACCCGTGCTGCCTCAGGCTTGCAATTTCCATTTCATCCAACCAACCCAACATTCACACTGCATAAAGTTCACACATTCAGATTAATTAGTTTGATCCGGCAATTTTTTTCATTGATGACATCCAAGTCTATGTCTTTGCCATACGTATACACCGTATACATCAGTAACTGTCTTTCCTGTAAACATGCAAGCATGCCTCAATCGGCGGCCATGGGTCTCCAACGCCCAAGATGCTTCATTCCCGTCGAAATATTCCTCGTAAGATAAAACATAAGCCGTAAACCATAATCCATGATCTCGTGATGAATCTGATCACATCGTTCGTACATGTCCTGACACACAATCATAAGGAGTCGTTAAATGGCTGTCCGCATCGCTATGCCCATCAAGATGAGAAAACAAAAAATCACGTAAAAATGCCCTCGCTGTTGGCTTTCTTTTCGATGTTTGAATAACAAATGAGAGTTTTCGGTGTCCGACTACAAAGGGAAGAAGAATAGAGGAAAAGGCCGGTGAGGGCCCTCCATCAGCAGCATTACTGCATCTGTACAGTCGAGTATGCGAGGTGGGTATAGAAGGGTTTCTTCACAGAAATGAAAACTAGTTGGCGCGAATGACGAGCTTCGAGAGGAACTTGTTGGATAACGAGTCGAAATCTCTTCGGTCAAACTTGGCATCGGGTCGAGTCTTCAGGTAGGATTCTGAGGAAATTGTTAGAAGAATTTGACGGAAGTCTGAGAAGAACATACCATGCTTGATCACATGATCCTTCATTTCTGTCATAGCATCACAGACCGCCACGTTGTTGTTGAGGAGTTGTCCATGACGTCTGGTATCCCATTCGGTGAAAGAAGGAAGCTTTTGAGAGATAGCGTGGAAGAGGCCGACAATGACTCCAACTGGTGTCGTTTCCATGTCATTGCAGAACTTGTTGACCGCAGCTTGGTCAGGAACGCGGTAATGGCAGTCGAACTGCATCTCTTCCCAGACAGCAAGAAGGATGGAGGCGAGCATGAAGATCGTGGGCCAGTTCTTGAGTCTGTCACCGCTATACACGCTGGAGTAGAGAGATGATAATTCCTCGAGGATCTCCTTCTGCAGCTCGCGCCACATGTCGGCCAGAGCACATTTAATCTGGAAGTTGATCATCACGGGTGCAATAATCTTTCCGTTGTACCTGGAGTCCTCGTCCTCGATCATGCCGTCCATCGGATGCTCATCCCCCCTTTGCTCGACCATCGTGACATGCATGGTCAAGTTGTAGGCAAGAACTAGCTTCAGAGCTTTGCGAATGACGGGTACCTTCTCCTTGGTGTAGTAGCGATGGGCAGTCTTCAAGATCTCGGTGATGAAAGGAGTGCCTTCAAAGAAATCGTCGATGAATTCTTCAAATGGCCCATCGAGATGTTTGTCAAGGTATTCGGACAATTTTTCAGTAGAAACACCCTCTGAACCAGCTGACATCCTTTCCGTCCTGACGTCAAACTCGAGAAGCTCATCTTGCTCAGACTCAACCCAATCAACAGTGAAGCAACTGTCGTCGCTAACGTATACTTCTCGGGCCATGATAGGAAGGGCAAAACCGTAGCCATGGGTAATCCAGATGAGCTCTTCTTTCTGAGCAAAGCCTTTGATATTGTAAACAGATACTCCACGACCCACGTGACGCTCATAGTCCGCACGCCAATCCTTCATGAAATAACCGATATCCTTGATGTCGATGCGGGTGCAAGGAACTTGCCAAAGTCTGGCATGAGAAGGTTGACAACCAGCACAAGGCTCTCCCTTGTCACAGGTCTTCTTCAGGAACTTGCATCGAAGACAAGCTCGCAACTTTCTAATCTCACTTGCTTGTTTCCGCTGCTCAGGTAATAATGGCCCGCGTCGACGACCAACCCGCTTCTCCGTGTCCTTCTTTCCGTTCGACGTTGTACGGCGGATGACAGCCTTGGTGGCCTTTGCTGTTGGGCTTTTTCTTTGTGCAGAGTTCCTTCTAGCTGGTGGGGAGGAGCTTGACGAAGGGGTGGTTCGACTCGACGACGGCGACATCTTGATGGGTACAGGTGCTACAGCTGCAGCGGGGCTAACAACCTCATGGGAGTGGTGATGAGACTCGCCGTGGAAGCAGTTTCGATGCCCAACAGGATCCAGATAGTTGTCGGAGTCCGGTGAGTACGGAGAATAAGGATACGATATATCTTCAAAGCTGCTGAAGGATTCCAAAGTGTGGCCAGTCCCGTCTGATTGTGACGAATCCGAGTGGGTTCGGAGATGAAGAGTCTGGCCAGGGTTGAAGATCGCTGCATTGTGTGCTTGCTGATAAGCCTCGAAGTTGGGGAAGTGGTCAACCGTGTTCCATCCGTGGTCACTACTTGAGCTTGGAAGCGATAGAACTTCCAAATACGTGCCAGTGGGCGAGTTGCTACCAAGGCTTTGACGACCCACGCCAGGTAGTCCGTCGTGTCCAGCAAAACTCATGGCATTCTCAATCTCCTGCCAATTAGCCCACATCGCTGCTTGGGCCTGTGCCTCCACCGTCTGTGCCAATCCATTGAACGGAGTCTCCATCTGAAGTCCAGCCTCGAAATTAGCCTGTGTTGTGGGCATGTGGTAGTCTAACGGTGAAGTCTGAAATGTGTTCCCAAAAGCATTGAACTGTGCCCCCATTAATGAGTTGTCTTGAATGTACTGTGGCAGCTGTTGTGGTTGTTGTTGCATCGGCCAGTCTGTCAACAAGGTAGGTGAGTTGTTATGGCCAGCCTGAGGAAATTGCTGATGTGTGTTGTGGCCTGGAGATGTCTCCCGCCTCTCGTCAGCAGCTCCTGAGGCCATATCGAGAGGCATAGGCCAACTCGCGCGAGCCGCCATGTTCGTGGTAAAGGGATAACGGGGATCTCGGTGGTCGAAGTTCAGGTCCAGCAATCCCTCTGGGGAGAAGTCAAGATTCGAGGTCATTGTCGCGGATATTCGTGACAGGAATGATCAATAGTATTGTAAGGAGGAGGAACGGTGACACCGCTCTTTGAGGAAGAGACGACCTCACGATCGAAGTCGGTGAGAGGGTTCTGGAGGTGGGCTGCGGTTGAGATGGCGGGCTGGCAGCGAGCACGGGACGACATAAGAAGCGGTGAGCGAGCGTCGGAAGAATTGCAGGGCCTGGCACGCCCACCGCCACCGCAGCGAATCAAGGGCGGGCAATTCGCCTGCACGCGAGTGCTCACTGCATGGGGCTACTGCGAGACAGCAGTCATGTGTCCAATAGTGAAGCCCCAAATTGTCCCCGCCGGGCGCCCAGAGGCCCCAGCCATGCTCCTTCTGGCAGAGGGAGCGATGAGCCCTGCTAGCAGCTGTATCAGCGCCGTGAATAGCCTAGTAACGGCACTGACGGGGTGGGAAAAGGCCTGTAGGCGCTCAAACTGCCCGCTGAAGGCCCTGGAAAAAGCTGCAAACTGCTACTGTACTCCCATCCACTGAACAGCCCGGCACAAGCCCCCCCCATTATCGTCCACAGTCCACTCGAGCAACCTGGCGGCGTGGTGGCCATCCCACACTCAATGCACCAGTGACCCTCGCCAGAGAACTAATCGCACAGCGCCGGAGTGTTGCAATCTCTCCGGAGGCGACTTTCTCCACCTGCCGAACTTTGACATCGAGCTCTGGAGGTGTGGAGGTACTTACATAAAGGCTGGTTGGCTGGGCCATGTTTTCACCGTTCTTTTGCAGAGTCCTCGGTTTTCAAGGTCCACCGGGTCCATCCCTGAGCAGGCCAATATCAGCTCTGATATTTCTCCAGCCTCTTCCCCGTTTGCTCGGTGCACGTCTCTCTCGCTGGCCTTGCTGGCGAGATCGCCAGTAAGCGAGACCTCCCCTATCTTGAAAGTTGGTTCTAACTTTCGCGATCGTTGGCGCAATGGTGGTGATCGTTGGTGACAAGGACGAGGGCTTTCTTGTACTGCACGACTTATCGAAGACGGCCAAGAGAGACGATAGCAGCCGCGGTGGATCAACGCCATCTCGAAGACAATGGAGAAATCGCCCCGCCATCTAGATCCTCTCCTCAAACTCTGTTCACGCTCCATCGAATGATTACTTGAAAGAGGTGAGGAGCATATTGACCACATCCACGTCGACAGCTCGACAATCTAAGACAACAGAAATCCCGGGTAGTCAGGTACACCAAGTGTATCATGAGATTGATAAATCGGTCGTATGAAAGCAATTGCGAGTCAGTTCGGGACTTCGCGCAGTTTGCTGCCCCTCATTGTCCCAACACGCCCCTCGTTTCATTTCAGATAGATCTCTCCCCAGTGGATTTGCCGATATTTTCTCCTCTTCCCTCTTCGAGTCGCATTCACGGCCACTTGCCACCCGCCTACCTCAAGCCCAATTCGGTGATCTTCTCCAGCCGGATCTATTAACGAGCTGCATGTCAATATTCATGCAAATGCTGATGTAAATGGCCACCCGCAGCGGCTGAAGATTTTATTGGACGACTTCCTCAACGTGCTTCAAATCAGCGCATACCGACAGATTCCTCGCATGAGACAGGCTCAGCTGGCGGCCCGGCGTGCAAACCCTCAAAATCGAGGCCAGGAAGCCAATGAATAAGTGTGACGTTGTTGCCGACTCCCATGCGTATTGGCCCTAGCCCGACTTTCTCGCGGCTCAAAAGCTCGCGATGCTGTGAACTCCTGAAGCTGTCCCTTATCCCTCTTCTTATCGACCTCGGAACGATAAGAACTACTTAGTGGGGTCGTGAACTTGGCTGGACCTGGTAATCGCATCCGAGGCAGCGGCGGCGGCGTGCCTGCATCTTGCTTGTCGCATTGCAATGTAGTTCAAACGTCTGCGCGTCGGGAGGAGATGTAAAGAATCCACCGTGCATGGTGTTTCTGAACGATCGAGGCTCTCTTGGTCGAGATCTTGCGAATGAAAGAAGCAATGAACCCCTCCGTTTCTTTCTCCGATGTGTTGTGTGCGCCACGAGGGCTTAAGCGAAACAGGAGGGTGAGGTGGACGGGGAACGGACCTGCCTTACCACAACGACCGTGTAACGTGACCTGATTCTCACAGAATTTGCAACGACAATGGGAAGCAGGCTGCCAGCGAATTAATGTCGTCGCTGGCGAAAGGCGTCGCACATGACATTCCTCGTCAGAGGACAGAAGCACCGTCGTAAAGTGGTCTTTGAGAGACGAGCAATGGCGGGCTCAGATGCTTCATCCTCAGCATCAAAGTCCGTTGAAGACGCAGTCTCTGGTAGCTCGCAGAACCGGCAACCTCACCTTGCCGAACCCTCTTCGCGACTTGGAGACGAGGTTGTGGATTCCGTCTTTAGGTCCCAAAGAGTTGCTACCATGTCAGCAACAGCTGCTCGTGCGAGCATGGTTCCCGACCTCTTCACATCTCCTCCGCATATTCGAGACCTACTCAACACTCAGTCATCACAGATTCAAGAAGAAACTATTCAAGAATGTCTCCCTTTCCTTTCCGGGATAGAACCAGGAGCTTCATACAATGACTACGGAGTTCCACATTTGGAGCGAAAACATCACATTCAGTTTCTTCACAAGAGCTTAAAAAAGCTACCTGCTCCATATGTTGCGGCTGATGCAAGCAGGCCATGGATGTTCTACTGGGCACTAGCCGGCCTCTCCGCGCTGGGAGAAGATATATCGCAATACCGGGAACCACTCATCTCTACTGTTCGGCCCATCCAAAATGTAACCGGTGGATTTGGGGGAGGTAATGGTCAGATGTCACATCTTGCACCAACCTATGGCATTGTGCTGGCCTTGGCCATTATTGGAGGAAAAGAGGCTCTAGATGTCATCGACCGAAGAGCAATGTGGAAATGGCTTGGTGCTTTAAAACAGCCTGACGGGGGTTTCCAAGTATCTGTCGGAGGAGAAGAAGACATACGGTAAGGACTCAGCCTATTCAGTGCCTCTACTGAAAATACTTACCAGACTGTAGAGGTGCATATTGTGCTGCTGTAATCATCACCCTCCTCGATTTGCCCCTGGAGCTTCCACGTGACTCCCCAGCCTGGACAAATGAAGGTGCCACTCTGTTGACTGGCCTGGCCGAATGGATTGGGAGATGTAAGTCGCTATTTTTGATGGACTTGAATTCTCGTCCTAAATTTCTTAGGTCAAACTTTCGAAGGTGGCTTTTCTGGCCTACCAGATGCGGAGGCTCACGGAGCATATGCTTTCTGCGGTTTGGCATGCTTATGCATACTAGGGGACCCACATGTAATGATTCCAAAGTAAGTCTCCATTGAACTTGGATTGAAACCTAATCACTAACAACATCTAAAAAGATATATCGATGTACCACGCCTGATCTCTTGGCTCTCGGCTCGACAATACGCGCCAGAAGGCGGTTTCTCTGGTCGGACAAACAAGTTAGTAGATGGCTGCTATAGTCACTGGGTGGGAGGTTGTTGGCCTCTCCTGGAAGCTTGTCTTGAGGGCCCCTCTCGTCCTAGTGTGGGGGAAAGTCAGTCACAGGCTATAAACCTTTACAGCAGGGAAGGTTTAATAAGATACATTCTTTGCTGCTGCCAGGATCGGACAAAGCGAGGAGGTCTGCGAGATAAGCCCAGCCAGTGCGTACAGCTTCTCTTATTTGATCCAGAAACTAACAGAGAACCAGCTCATCTGACTCTTACCATACATGCTATGTTCTCGCCGGACTCAGCTCTGCGCAGCACAAATGGCACTTCAACCCCACAGAAACAAGGATCGAGACAAGTGGTAATCTTGCTTCCTCCTATCAATGGACCTGCGAGCCGTTTGTTGGAGATGGGCATATATACGACGAGGAAGACCGAGTAGGGACACTGCACCCAGTGTTTGTGATACCCGAAGGGGCAGCGGAAAAGACACGAGCGTACTTCGTATCGAAGGGTGGATTCTAGAATTGACGAAGGGGACGTGGACACATTTTCACACGGTCAACACAACATGGTGCATGGTTTGGCGTTGCAGCTCGGAATTGCGGGGAGCTGGGGCATGTACATACTAGGGATTGAGCGGTGGCACGGTTGCATAGAGAGTCTATGCATTTGACGGCATGACTTACATGAGGGTCGGACCGAGAGCATGTGCCACTGGGGATGACCCGAGCTCCTTTTGGAGCAAGAGGAACTAATCTTATTTGGGCGCATTGAAAGAGTTTAAGTTATTGTGACCGTGACTGAGAGCCTCGGTAGGCATCACCACCTCCATATGCCACCGGTTGGCACAGTCCCTGTCAGGGTAACCGTGCAGTTTCTCCGATTGCGGAAGTTTCTGGTGACTACAAAACCCCCTCTCCAAAAGTAAAGATGGTCGTATCGAGGAGGCGCTGCCTAGATCACAACAACAAGGTAGTGCAAGGGTTGGGTCGGAACTCGGTACGTTGAAACGTGACTTAAATAGACCTGATTCGACGGCGAGTCGCTTCCATTCCGGAAGTAATGACGAGATGGAGATGGAGCAACCGCACATGTTCCCTCTAGCGTTTACCTACCTGCCTCTGCCTAGATACCTTATCCGCGGGGAAACGGCAGGTCAAGTGTACACAACGGTTCGTGGCTCGCAGCTTATGGATGATGGTTCGTATTTTAAGCATGGGAGGAGGGCACGGACAAGCAAAGCACAGCGGCCGTGCAAAGGCCTCGTCGCTCGTCTGCTCGTCTGCTCGTCTATCTGCAAACCACACCAACCATCTCGGGCAATGCCTGACCTCACATCGTCACCGCAGTGCAAACGACCGCTCAGCGCAACTCGGTGTCCTCAAAGCAGGACTCGATGTATGCAGCAATCTCAAGAAGTCACTTGGTTGTTCCGGGACTGCTTCATAACTGGAGGACCAAGTAAGGTCTGGAACCTTCGTGCTCTTCTGGAGTACGAGCTCCAGAGTCCAGCGTGTCGCTGGCGTTCCGGCCCACAGTAGTTGCTGCATGCACCTTCGCTACTGCTGCAGAGCATCTACGTCTTGGCGAATGGAGGACCTTGGTGGATGCTCCAGCGATCGGGAGATACCCAAAGAACGGCCTTCGTGGTAAGCTTATGCCTCCTCTCTCTGGCGATAGGACTGGACAATGCAGGTCAAGCAAGAACAAGAAAGTTGCGTTGCTGCGATGGATGCCGACTGGGCCCGAACGGCTTGTTCGGCTATCGTGTCCGGGGTCGTCGGGAAGGAGTCCAAGCAGCAAAGTAGCATTCAGGTACGCACAAGGGTGCTGGCGCCTCGGAGGCGTCCGAGGAGTCTCGGCGTCCTCGAATTCTCCAGATGTATTTGCTTTTTTCCCACGACCCTCGACGACATCGCGGGGTCAAACCAGGCCCACGGTTCTCGTCGCAGGAAAGTCCTTGATGTTCCAGTATGCCTGGCATTGCTTAATATACTCAGGCGCATACCTCTTTCAATTTGCACGGCATACGGCCTTACTGCTTAAGACGTCAAGCGCACTGCCAGCTCATCATTGCATACGGCAAGCTAGGTCCGCAGGGTTGGATGCCTCGCCCATTCCTGCCATTCCCATCCCTTCCCACGGCGCGCATTGCTCGAGCAGATGGTACAGACTGATCTTTGATGATCAAGCTGGTTGGAGTCCAGCCACTGTTTATGCATTGAGAGCTCACCGACTTCGTGGACAGTTGTACTCCAACCATCCGCTGTCAATCGCATCGCTCCTCGCGATGCTCCTAGCGATGCAAAGCGACACCGACACCGTTGTAAGTGCGGGGCAAAGGAGCCACTTTCTCTACCCTGGTGCTTTTACCAGTGAAACGGTCTCAAAATGTGGCTATTCCGGTCCCTATTCAGCATTGAGGATCGTGTCCCTGGGCTAGCAGTGCTCATCTTCTGACGTTTTCCTTGCATTCAACCGCGGTGCCATCGATATAGATGCATTAGCGGCCAGCCCAGCGGATCTCCGTCGAGCAGTAGCAGCAATTATTTGAGGTTGCGTGTTGAAGGAGCCAAGACCTGGTTTGCATCCTCCCTGCAACAGGACTGCAAATTTGCCCGAGACCTATGGGACGGTTGAGCCTTTTGCCACCACTGCTGCACCGACAGTTCAGTAGCTGCAGACCGACCTCAGAATGGCGAATTGACACTTCTGGCCCATCAGAGATCATCGCCTAGTATGCGTTCCCATGTTGTGGTGGAGTTGCCTAATCTCTTGATGTTCATCGACTGGCAACGACCTACGACAACACATCATATGGGTCACACTTGAAGAGCCGCATCATGACTTGCATATGGTTCAACCTTTCGTCCTATCTCAACAGCGCCTGAAACCCTCCATGGGAGACCAATCTATAATCCCTGTCCCACACTAACATGGACTCTGCAATAAATCACACATGTCTCGCCGTTGATGGACGAAAGTCCTGCACCAACCCCCTAGACAACACACACTATCCGTCAGCCCTACTCTTCAACACCACGACATCGTCCACACATCACGGTATTCACATACACTTCATTGACTGTGTGCATTCTTCCTTGTGATTTTAGCATTGGGCTCAATTGCATCAACGCCGACATTTCTCGGGCATCATCTCGTCATTATCCCTGGTATCATCGGGATTGTTCTACCACACCATCCACAAGTGACGGACTTGTTCCTGAAAAGGATCTGGTCAATTGTAACCATCGATACTTCCTGCAACGAGACAATGGGTGGCTTCTACATGGCATATCTGGAGAGTACGTTGATCCACTACTTCGGGAATAAAAAGTCTTCCAAGTCTCTGGAATTTTTCGTCCGATTTCCTCCTAGGGCCTCGTATCTCCAAGATCCTGCAGGAAAGGGGCCAAGTCTTCACTCATGTTTGCACTCTCCTTATCGTGCCGCCGTCTAAGTGGCGAATGCCTAGAATTGCTGCATGTTGCATGTTGATCTTTGCCTGTTCATCGAGGCCTTCTCCTAAATTTCCACGCTTTTCTATATTTGGGGCTCAGAATTATACACCAAACCTTGGCGGGATTACCACTGACATGCCGGACAGGTTTGTGTCGACGTCGAGGCTGGCGTGACCCCCTGTACGAGACGTACAGGAGTTCATCGGGCTACACCTGTCTGGTTCTCGTCAATGGGCGAGAGTACCAGACGGATCTGGCGTACGAATCCGATGGACTGGCTCAGGAGAATGCAGCAATGCGGGCGTTCATGGTCTGCAGGAACTTTTCTGTGAATGGAGGTATGCTGGCACGCAATGGCGTTGTTCAGGGACTGCCTGCGAATGAGCACAGTGGCCGACACAGGAGAAGACATCATGGTGGTCGGAGCCACTCTGTCAATCTCAGTAGTTCCAGTTCGACAGCGTCCTCGGAATAGAGGAGCTCGACTGATACGTCTCCCGGATAGCTAAGAAATAGCTGCCGGCACACAGGCCTACATCTCGGCCACAAATTCCTGCCTTGCCCAAGGATAACACCGGGGCAAGCAGATATGAGGAACGATTTCGACAAAGACAAAAACCGGCGACGATGCAAAAAATTTGCTTGACGACTTCACGACTCACGTCCATCCATCCACGATTGACGATACAATGACGAATGATGACTTTCTTTCTTTTATACTTCCCCCAAGACTATGATCGCGGCATGGGGTTTTACAGAACCATCCGCTTGGATACCGAGGCAACTCACCAGACTGTCTTTACGGTGTGGCTTTTTTCGGCTTTGCAATTGCAAAGCCTGGGGTGTTCGAAGGCGGCGGCTTGAAGACTCTCTTTTTTACCACTTTCTGCATTTAGCAAGCGTGGCGGCAGCGTTGCAATATTTTCGACGATATCACGAATCTCTTGTTTGTGGAAGGAAGGAATTGGGAAAGCAGATGATTTCCATTTGGCATAATGGATGGATGGATTTATGATAATGACCTGACGAAATAAAAGTATTTTTGAGATACCCATGAACTGTGTCACTCCACATCCTATTTATACTGGAGATTCAATAGGGGGAAGATCCCCGTGAGTGACATGGTCACACCAAGGTCAGCTGAGTGGGGGAGTGGGGGCGGCTGTGGCGTGGCCTCGTAATCCCCTTGTCTGCGAATCTCGTGATGTGCTTGTACTGTACGAGCGCATGGAGGAAAAAGCAAACAGCAACATGAAGCGCACCCCACGACGGGAAAACGAGGGGTTGAAGGCGGTGAATTGGATAAGAAAATGACACATTTGGACACCGCTTTCACCGTCTCCTTCGTCCGAGGTACACCCCCCAGGGCCACCTGACAAGGGCAGTTGCCTGGCACCTCGTTTCCAAATTGGTTCGTTTCGTCGGTCGTCTATGTTGATTAAAAGCCGCAGCGCACACTCGAGGGCTCTCCTTCAATTGAACCAGAACGTGATCACGAACGGAATTGCACAGCATTGAGCCAACAAATCAATTTCATTTCCATTTCGCCCCTGACCGCGCTAGCAGCCCCTTTCCAGCCCGCTGCCGATGCTAAGCAGCTAAACGAGAAATTTGGACCTCGTCGAACTATTTCCAGCGACAGGTGTCCTTCGAGGAACACCAAGAACTCAAGACTTATTACCACCGCAACCACTTCGGTTTACTATTCCGATACTTCTGACTCTAAAGCCTGAACTTCATATTCTGAACTTCAAGCAATCCCGATCAACATTCCCTCTCGATTGAGCTATTCAACCTCGAAACACAGCCTAATCTTCAACACCGTGGAGACGCAGCTTGATCTCGAAATTTAACTGCCTCGCGCCATAAATCTCTCCACATTCTCTCAACATGAAGGGTAGGCTTGAAAACCTTTTAGACAATCATAGAGCATCTGCTGATATGCTGGCTAGCTCTTATTCTTGTTGGTGGCTTCGGCACCAGGCTGCGACCTCTTGTGCGTCCTCCCCTGTTCCTCTCAACATTGAGCCTAAAACATTCGCGCGGATACCCTGAGTGTCAAAAATGTCACCAATTACTGATAAGCCGCACAGACACTCACTCTTCCCAAGCCGTTGGTCGAATTTGGCAACAAGCCCATGATTCTGCACCAGATTGAGGCGCTGGCAGCTGCTGGAGTTACAGACATCGTCCTGGCTGTTAACTACCGACCTGAGATTATGGAGAAGTTTTTGGCAGATGTGAGTTACAAGTTTCGAGTCAATGGGAATCCATTAAAATACTGATGGTTCTGCGACAGTATGCCACCAGATTCAAAATCAACATCACCTTCTCAGTCGAAACCGAACCCCTAGGCACAGCTGGTCCCCTTAAACTCGCGGAAGAGATCCTCGGAAAGGACGATACACCCTTCTTTGTCTTAAACTCCGACGTTATCTGCGAATACCCCTTCGAAGATCTGGCCGCTTTCCACAAGAAGCACGGCGATGAGGGAACGATTGTGGTCACAAAGGTTGAAGAACCCTCAAAATACGGTGTGGTAGTTCACAAGCCTAGTCATCCTTCGCGGATTGACCGATTCGTTGAGAAGCCCGTTGAGTTCGTGGGAAACCGCATCAATGCCGGTATCTACATCCTGAACCCCAGCGTATTGAAGCGTATTGAGCTACGCCCTACATCTATCGAGCAAGAAACTTTCCCCGCCATCTGCAAAGACGGACAATTACACTCGTTCGATTTGGAAGGATTTTGGATGGATGTTGGACAACCGAAGGACTTCCTGTCTGGAACCTGCCTCTACCTCTCTTCACTGACAAAGAAAGGCTCCAAGCTCCTGACATCTCCCAATACCCCATATGTACACGGCGGAAACGTCTTGATCGACCCATCTGCGAAGATTGGCCGAAACTGCAGAATTGGACCCAATGTCACCATTGGCCCAGATGTCATTGTTGGCGACGGTGTCCGTCTACAGCGATGCGTGCTATTGGCAGGCTCCAAGGTCAAGGACCACGCCTGGGTAAAGAGCACCATTGTTGGCTGGAACTCGACAGTCGGGAAATGGGCTCGACTAGAGAACGTTAGTGTGCTAGGCGACGATGTCACGATTGGAGATGAGATCTATGTAAACGGAGGAAGCATCCTGCCGCACAAGAGCATCAAAGTCAACGTCGACGTACCGGCTATCATCATGTAAGCCTGGAACCCTGGCTTTTGGAAGGGATTTTGGCATTCGTGCTTGGAATTTGGGACTCGGGGAACAGGACCTGGCTAGGTCAGGTTGCCTGTCTGCATGTGTGGCTTAGCAACATGGCGTTTGCATTCTCTACTCTCTTCTTTCTTCGTTGCGCGAGGCAGAACGTTGTCATGGATGGGTTTGCATGCACGGCGTCTTTGGCATGCTTGGCTTCAAAAATCTGGTTTGAAGCGAGCGAGTGTTGGTGGGCTTTGCACTGCACGCATATGGGATTAACAACGCTGAAAAGGGACAAAATTCGGGGTTGTGGTTCTTTTCTGGGTTAGTGGGCCGGTGGAATGAAAGACGCTTCATGCCTTGTGTGATTTAATTGTACATGCTTATAATATTAGATAATAAATGGTTTCCTCGTGGATCCGAAACTATCCTTGATATCAGACGAGAACCAGTTGAGGTGATCAGGTGATAGGAAATGAGATTGGATGAAGGCAATAAGTCAGAAAACTCAGGAGTCTGAACAGGCTGATAATGAATGAATTATCATTGGATGGAGATCAAACCTCGAAATCAAGCCGAAGCAAAGTTGACGCCTTATGTAAGAACAAGGTAAAGTAAAAGTGGCGTTCGAAGTGGTGTTGGCGGATGAAGGTACTTGGAGCCTTTGTACGGGTTTGAAAGGACAGATACCAAACCGGTACTGAACTTGACATTTTGTCCACGAATATGCCCGAGTTCCTGACACCTTGAAGGAACAGGCTGTGAATTACCGATTACAGAGCGAATGAGAAGGGCAAAGGAGCGCATGAAATGGTTGGAGGCTTTGTACGCTCTCCGGTTGGACGACATGTGTTGCGGAGAATTTGTCCTAGCGGACGATGGTGGCTTGCAGGTGCGTAAAGGTTAAGGCTCTGAAGGCGGTTCGAGAAGCCTAGTAAAGATGAGGGCATTTGAACTTTTTGCATTTATTTGATGGCTCAGTGATGATTGAGAGGATCTTCTGCAAAGGCAGTTCCTGGGTTGGTGTTCGCAGATCACTTTTTGCATTTGTTTAATTGCTCAGTGATGGAAACTATGTTTGAGGGTTTTGAAAGTTGGAGTTTTCCCGGTCACATGCGATCTGCATTTAAGCTTCTTTCGACGTGAAAATTGTTGTACATTTCTCATGCAAGCGCAGGCATGTTCAGCTTGAAAATATTCCCGCTGTCACTTACTTGCTTCTTATTCCCAAAAAACTTTGTTGGTTTGATACAGTGAAGCCAGGATCGGTAACGCTGCACGTGACCCAATTGTACATCAAGGTTCTTTCCCGACACGATTTCCGTCCTCTCTTGAACCACCTATCAAGCTACTTATCAACCCTAAATATTGATCATCGCTGCGCATCATCTGTCAAATTTCACATATCTTTGAAGATGGAATACTACTGCCGGTATTTAGTCGGACTTAGAAGCCGGATCGTCATCTACCGCCCGGCCACAAGTCAGGCTGAGGACACCGGCCCCGGCTTGGGGCTCCACCACCACTCAGAATGGATCTAGAACTGGGGACCTGCGGGTTTTTATACAGCTTGGCAGATGACATTCTCAGTCCCGTACAACCTGATGCGTCGATAAGATTCGGCACCTGAAGCGAGGCGGTTTCAAGCATTCTGTGCTTTGAGTACCGACGCCCTAACTAAATCCACGAGACGCGGCGTCTGGGTGTCCCGGGTTGATGCGCAGATAGGCCAAAGACTTGACGATCGGATGTCACCCAGAAACCAATTCGAGAGTTATCAGATCTTGGCAGGTGTCTCAGCCGCCGTTATCTCAGAACTCTCTTTCATCATTCGGCGCTAGAGCTGCCAAGAGCCCCAAGTTGTTTCTTGTCATGTCTTTGAGCCCTGGATACTTGCGGAACGCCTCCACGTGTTGTTTTATACCCGAATCCGCAGCGGTAGATCGCCTTTCCGCAAGGTTCAGGAGGTGCTTGGCCAACTGAGCGAGTGCTCTTGGCGAATGTTTTGTCTCTAGGACAGACAGGCTGGGATCTACCAGTTCATTTCAGAACCTTCAATTCATTTGCTCAAGATGTCACTAGAATCATCTCATTGGGGTCCTACGAACTCAAGGGCCCTGGACAGCCAGGTCAAGGAACCTCAAACTCTCAGTTAGTTATTCTTAAAATACACACATGTTTTAGCGATCTCGCTGCAGTCTCTGACCCGGTGGGGTCTTGCTCTCGTTCACCAAGTGCGAACAGTATCCACCGTGATAAGGGGTTGCTTGAAAATGCCACCTCAATACACGTGTGGACCCGCGAGATATGATCTGCAAAGGCTGGCCAAGTTATAACCCTTTCCCGTTGCCTCTGTCACCGTATTTTGTTTTCGACTTAACCAGAATATCTCATACAACTTGTTCTGCGGTATCTCACTTGCAAATTTCAAACAGTCCACTTTCCAACACAGCAGGCTCTGTGTTCTCTGCTCCTCACTGGTTTTGCTACCCCAGTCGATCTTGGGACGCTGGTAAACATGTCCTCAACTCCTCGACCACCTCCTATGTACGATGACACAACACTCTCGTCCTTGGTCAAGCAAACCACGGCAGTTCAACAACAGATCGTATATCCCTCTCTCCCGCTCTCTCGTCATCAAAGCGCCCCGGCTCGAGCACATGGCTGGAATCGACAAAGTATCCTATTATTTGCCGATTTCAATAAATTCGAAAGCCCAAGGGGCAATCGAGCCCAGCAAAGAGCTGATCAAGAGGATGACAGCGATTACGGTAGCCCTTTGAATACGCCAACAACGGAACGTAATTTCTCCTCGGCCAGCATAGACAGTTTCGAGAAGAAGCTTCCAGAGCCTCCGTATCATGTGTTCTCTCTGGCCAAGAAAAAACAGCTGGTATATATTGTATCGCTCGCCGGGTTATTCTCACCTCTCTCCAGCAACATTTACTTCCCAGCCTTGGATCAGATCTCAAAGGTCAGGACGATTCTCATGTTTCTTTGCCGCAGTCTAACATGTCACAGGATCTTCACGTCAGCCTGTCTCTAGTCAGTTTAACCATCACCGTCTACATGATTGTTCAAGGACTTGCTCCTTCATTCTGGGGACCACTCTCAGACACCAAAGGCCGAAGGATCACATTCATTGGTAATTCTTAGGCGCTGAGTAGAACATGTCAAGTATTAATATACATTCAGGTACCTTCGTGGTTTATCTTGTAGCAAATGTTGGGCTTGCATTTAGCAATAATTTTGTGGCTTTGATGGTTTTTAGAGGCATTCAAGCAGCTGGGAGTGCTGCTACTATCTCAGTTGGTACGTTTAAAGCTCATACTTATCTAAAATATCTCTGACATGAGGCCAGGTGCTGGAGTGATCGGTGATATTACGACAGCTCGAGAACGAGGTGGACTCATTGGTATCTTCGGAGGCAGTAAGTTGACGCCTCACATGTGAAGAAAATCTTTAATTAAGCATTAGTTCGTATGATGGGTCAATCCATAGGACCGGTTTTTGGTGGTATTATCTCCAACTATCTTGGCTTCCATGCGATCTTCTGGTTTCTGTTTGGTCTCGGTGCTCTTACGCTCCTCCTCATCCTCCTAATACTCCCCGAAACTCTCCGAAGCATTGCAGGAAACGGCACGATCCGGCTAACATCCGTCCATCGCCCACTCATCTACACCTTTACCCCACCACCTGATGAGTTACTGGATCAAGATAACACGCCCAGCAAGAAAGTCACAGTCTCTAGCATTGTCGCACCGCTAAAATTTCTTTTCGAAAAAGATGTCTTCATCACTCTCTTCTTCGGTTCGATCGTTTACACAGTTTGGAGCATGGTCACATCAAGTACAACAGCACTTTTTCAAGGTCGCTTTAACCTCAATGACCTACAAGTTGGTTTGGTATTTCTTCCGAACGGAGCCGGCTGTGTAGCAGGTTCCTATCTGACTGGCTATCTAATGGACCACGACTACAAGGCCGTTGAACGACAATACCGTCAACAAAAGGGGATCCCTGCCGACACGCTGCTGAACAAGAAAGAACTCGTTGACTTTCCAATCGAGAAGTCCCGCCTCAGGAACATATGGTGGATTATTGTCATTTTTGTCCTGACGGTAGCGCTTTACGGCTTCTCGCTCCCACTCAACATCATAGCCATCCCGCTGGTCCTGCAATTCTTCATCGCATACACGGCAACTGCAGTCTTCAGCTTCAACAGTGCCCTCGTCATCGACCTGTATCCCGGAGCTTCTGCGTCTGCTACTGCGGTTAATAATTTGATGCGTTGCTCAGTAGGTGCTGCTGGTGTCGCAGTGGTTCAACTTGTGATTGATACGTTTGGATCTGGGCTGACTTTCGCTTTGTTTGCTGGGATCACGGCGGTTTTGAGCCCGCTGTTGGTTGTTGAGTGGTTTAACGGTGAGAGGTGGAGGGGTGAGAGAAAGGAGAGGTTGAGAGCTAAGGAGGAACAGAAGAAAGCTATGGATGCGGAGAAGAAGTAGAGCGCTTTCATCTGGTATGTTATGCACAGTAAAGGTAAGGTATAGGCTGAAGAAAAAAATCTTGCGGAAGAAGTGCTGTGCACAGAAATGATAGGCCGAAAGATGGAGGGTTTCATTATACTATTTGGGATAGATGGCCAGAATGACTCATGATTTAAATAGACTTTCCTCAGCGACTTTAGAAAAAAGTTCTTTCTTTTCATCGTTCCATGCCTTGCTGAGCATTCAATTCCTGTCCTCTTTGAAATTCCCCAGTTCTGGTACATTCAAATCTCGAAAACAGTGGGCATCCTACAGCTTTTCTGAGAGGCCAAAAACCTGGATTTCAAATGTTGTCCATTTTCTAGCAACTCTTAATATCTTTTTTGAGATATCAGGTCATTCTTCAAAAGAAGACGCAGACAAGGACAATTAGGAGAAGCAAATGCTAGCAGTTCACGAGTCGTAAGCCCGATGGTCAAAGAACCGAGGTCCGGTTGACATAGAGGCTAATGTATCTACCCGCATCGAACGAGAATTCCCTGGAGTCTTATTCTCGATCAAGCAACTGCTTCCGACCGTATCAGGCGGATTCAAGAGTGGGGAAAGCGGCAATGCGTAGCAGCGAATTAGCGAAGCCCCTTTTCCCCTCGCTTGACACGTGACATTAGCGATGAGAATGCCCGTTGGCCGACGCGGAAGCTCTGTGTCTGACACGGATTAATCCACTATTGAAAGCTGATCATATATATTTGATCCCAAGCCCTGCATTCTCTGGCTTGCTAGCCTGATATTCTTTCGAAAACACCCAGGAGGTGCACGATACCCTCTCCAGTCTTTCATCACGTTCTCATATTCACGTGAAGAGGTACGTTAATATTACGGGCAAGGGTTGAGATCTGACTGAAATGTAGACTTCATTATGGCCGTTCCGACCTCAAAACACCCTCTTGATCCATTGACAGCAGATGAGATCCTCCAAGTCTCGTCCCTACTCAAAGCGAGAACACCCGAAAAGACTCTCTATTTCAAGATCATTGCCATTATCGAACCACCGAAAGCTCAACTAAGAGAATTTTTAATAGCCGAAAGAAATGGCGGAGTTCAGCCAAAGCCTCCCCGAAAGGCATCGTCTCTCTATTACCATCTGGGAACAGCAGACCTGTTCCTCGCCGAAGTAAACCTGGAGTCAAATTCTGTGCAGAGCATCAAGAAGCTGGCTCCAGAACTCCATGGCCAAGCCGATATTGATGAGGCTATAGCGCTGAGAGATGCTTGTCTCAAGCATCCAAAAGTCCTGGAAGCAATCAAGAAATTTCAGCTCCCTGAGCATTTGGAGGTTAACTGTGATCCGTGGCCCTATGGACGAGACTCTGAAAAGAACTTGCCGCGATACGTTCAGGTGAGTTAATAAGCATACACGGAAGGAGTGTTGTTGATGAATAAAGTGCTACTTGTTTGCACGAGGTCATCATCCTGGCTCGAATCATTATGATACACCACTTCCCTTCTCGCCAGTTCTTGATATGATCACCAAGGAAGTGGTTGAGATTATTCGACTTCCTACTGGTTCGGGTCATGAGTTGAACCATGACTCGGTTTTCGAGCCTCATGAGACAAAAGAGTACCATCATGAACTTCAAAAACAGCCCGCGAGAACAGATTTAAAGCCTCTGATTGTCCACCAACCAGAGGGAGTTTCTTTCACCATCGATGGGTATCTCATCAAATGGCAAAAATGGAGATTCCGGTTGGGATTTACGTGGCGTGAGGGTATGGTATTGCATGATGTTACTTATGATGGCCGAGAGCTATTCCACAGACTAGGCTTGAGTGAGATGTTTGTTCCGTACGGAGATCCAAGGTATCCGTATTCGAGGAAGAGTGTGTTTGATGTTGGTGATATTGGAGCTGGTGTGGCAGCAAATAATTTGGCTTTGGGGTGTGATTGTCTTGGTGTAATCAAAGTAAGAATTCGTCTCAAGAAAATTGCAGTGCGCTAAACGGAGACAGTACTTCTCTTTCGTTATTAGCAATTCCCAAGGAAAGCCGGTAGAGAAACCAAATGCAATATGCATGCACGAAATAGACGACGGAATCGGATGGAAGCATACCAACACCAAAACGGGAGCGGTGTCTATAGTTCGCTCACGAGTTCTCGTCCTCCAAACAATAATCACAGTGGGAAATTACGAGTATGTTTTCATGTGGCATCTCGATCAAGCAGCCGGTCTTCACTACAAAATCCAAGCTACTGGAATTCTCTCAACAGCTCCAATTGATTCTGGAGTAACGGTACCCTGGGGAACGAATGTCAACGAAGTCGTGATGGCTCCGTTCCATCAACATGTTTTCAGCTTGCGTATTGACCCGACCATCGATGGCGACAAGAACAGCTTTATCGAAGAAGATTCAGTGGCCATGACCATGAATGAAAATAACCCCTTTGGCGTTGGATATGTGACTGAGACGAAACTTCTCTCAAAGTCTACACCGTCCGACTCTGCTCCCAACCGAGTACACAAAATCATAAACACTTCTAGTATCAACAGATC
Source organism: Hyaloscypha hepaticicola (assembly GCA_002865625.1). Taxonomy (NCBI): domain Eukaryota; kingdom Fungi; phylum Ascomycota; class Leotiomycetes; order Helotiales; family Hyaloscyphaceae; genus Hyaloscypha; species Hyaloscypha hepaticicola. The sequence goes on from KZ613479.1 coordinate 519,475, forward strand.
CTCAGGGAAGCCAGTTGCATATGCAATCCACAGCCCAGTGAAGCAGATGCTCCTCGCTCACCCTAGCTCCTGGCACGGAAAGCGAGCAAAATATGCATATCATCCTTTTTGGGTAACTGCCCATCGAGACGGCGAACTTTATGCAGCGGGAGATTACACATATCAATCTCTTCCTGATAACAAAAGCGACCTGGGAGCTTGGGCAGATCGTAAGGACAACACCGAGGATACAGATATCGTGATCTGGCACTCGATTAGCTTGACACATAATCCGAGAACAGAGGATTATCCTGTGATGCCTTGTGATACAATGACGGTCAGCTTGAAGCCGAGTGGGTTTTTTGATCAGAATCCGGCGTTAGATGTTCCTCAGAGTACGCAACGGTCGAATGGGAGCCGGTTGGTTGAGGACACGGCTTTGACTGTTGCTGTTGGAGGGCATAGTTGTGGGGCGAGGGAGTCCAAGTTGTAAGGAAACCAAGATATCAAGAAGCACTTCAAGATATCAAGAAGCACTTCAAGAAATAGAGAGATATTTCAACATCAACCATAGTGTTAGGATATTTTGGTCTCAATGTTACCAGTATCATGAGACAGACGGATGTCCAGTTTTCTTGAACGGAAGTTGTCCATTCATATTCACTCTTGCAGGTCGACCATAAATTTCCCAGGACGACTTCCAAGGATGGTGCCAGCGATCTTTTGTTAGAAGCAAAATGCAATCTAAATCTTAGACAACTTGCACTCCTTCGTCAACTTCAACTCCATGAGCACGACCTCGCTCTATAGCCACGATGGATCAACCAGGGGTCCCTTGCAAGGAGCCAGACGTTCTCGACAGTCTATCTGACAACTTCTTCAACAGTAAGTTGATCTTCCAGCCTTGTATTCATCCAGATCCATACTGACACCCTCAGGCCTCGCCATCCCGATCCCATCAGTTTCAGCCAGCGAAGCCGCTTATAATCCCTCCAAGACCCAACAGTCCCAACACAAGCAGGATGTCGCTATTGCTGAACTCAAAACCACCAATTACCGCTATACCTACAACTTCAGGGAGCTTGCCTTTGGATTGACCTACAAGAAGTTCACTATTCGTCTCGCAGAGCTGAACCCCCACACGCTCACCCGTCCAGCTGCAGAGAAGGCATGGCAGGCACTCATCCGTGGCAAATTCAAGGAGTGGAAGCCCAATCCAAAGCTGTACAGTCAAGAGAGAAGAGACGACTGTTGAGGGACGCTCTTGATCAGGTACGTTAGTGTCGATCTCAGGGAACCAGGGTGATGGTTGCTAAAGGGGCCACTGGCGATAGGTGCGTGTTAAGGGGCTCAATGGCTTCAATGTGGACAGCTTCTGGCGCAATTGGGAGTCGATCGTCCCACCGGGTAGGAAGGAAACAGAAAAGAAGGGAAATACGACAGTCAGGTTCAGAGCAAAGAACCAGGGGATGGGCCGGATGGAGTTTAAGCTGGAGCTTCAGCTGCGACCTAAGCCTGGTATCCAAAACGAACAAGCTATTGTGCCAAACCCTGCTGCCATCCCGGCAGTTTCTCAACAGGAGCTCAAGGAACAGGATGACGAGATGAAGTTGTAGGAGCAAATTGGGATGCTGGTAGTACTCGGAACTGTACTGTCATTAGACGTGGAATGTGTCGTAGTGGGAGAAATGCACATCAGGTTTCAGGCCTCGTATATTTGAAGTAGACGTGTTCCAAGTCTTGTGGGTGATTTGACATCAATTCCATCAAATGCAGATTGGCCATATGATAGCACTAGTGGTTGCCAGAATCCGTGGCGCAAAAATGCGTTTCATATACTATAACTTATGGAACATTGGTAACGCAACGAGCCACTAATTTTCAGATTGTTTCTCAGATCAGGGGACATTAAAAAAGGTAAAATGGCAGTTAGGCTCTAAATGTCCATCGAGATATAGTACATTGAAAGCTAGTATTGCGTCACAAATTCTGAAAACCGCTGGTGATAGGGAAGGACTTGCCGACCTTGGCTAAGTTGGGGACCCCTTGTTGATTAGAACGTAGGTTGAAGTCAAGATCAATAGAAAGTGAATAAGGAAGGTAAGGATTAAAAGCTTCTTCTGTCTAAATGTGAACCGCTAGAACGTACACCTGTTCTTTCGGATACCAGCAAGCAAACTCATGTTGAGTTCTCTCGCAATTTAAGCTCATTTGAGCAACGTATAGTTCTTTAATAGTAGTCCGTAGATTTCCATTCCTCGGCACCCAGTGCCTGCTCGCACTCCTCGTCAATCAACTCAACAAGTTCCCTCCCACAAAGTTCCTCGATTTCCTGTCCATCTTTCCCAATAAGCACCGCTTGATTATCATTAAGTGCGTTTTTCAAGTGGCCGACACGATGGAAGCGTGTAGCGCAGATGACAAGCCATCGGACCCGGAAGGCGCCAGCTGTGTCCCAATTGATTGCTTTTTGCCAGTCTGGAGCGGGCATTGAGCCCGGCAGAGACTCCATTCTCGCCTTTTAGTCATTGGGATTTAGTAGCAAGATGACTGGCGGGAGAGGGGAAGTGGACTTACGTAGCCTTGGAAAGCGCGGCTTTTGTTGATTGAAAAGACGAGGATGACGTTCTTGCACGTTTCAAATGCTTCTTTGAAGATACTGCCATTTTGTACTTGGGTAGTCCAGATTGACTGAAAGTTTAGTAGAGCGTGAGGTATAGTCAGAGAATCGATGGGGGCTTACATCTCGGATGCATTTTAAGACATTCTCCTCGTTAAAGGACTTTACTATGAAATATCGAGTATCTATAAACATCAACATAAGAACGAAAGAAGCAAACGGTCACTTGACACGTAAAAGTCACAGAAGCATGCCGGGTCCGGAAGAATATCTCATGACATCGTATTAATAAATCGAACAAAATGGCCCTTGGTCCAGTAACGGCCAAGTATGCAGTACTACTCTGACTGGGTTCAACATTGGAGTGAAAATGATCTGACAAGATGAGCTTGCTCACGGACCTCCTTTGCCACCTCTATCAAAGCCTCTCGGATCCTTGTATGGTCTGCCATTAGCAATCCTCGAACCGAACCCAGGCTCGTTCCTTGAATCCGGATCCTGAGGGTGGCGATCATATGGGTTATCACGGGCTCTGCCACGCCCCCGACCTCGATAGCTAGGATCATAAGCTTTGCCTCTATAACTCCCGTGAATCTCGTACGGACGCTCGTCGCGGTAAGGAGGATCGTCGTCATAAGGGCGGGATCGAGCAGTTGGCCTGTTTTCGTAAGTTCGTCGGCCGGGAGATGATTCTCGTTCTCGGCTTCGACCTCTCACTTCGTATCTATCATCTCGAAGGTCGATGGAGGGGCGACGTGCACCGTCGAAACCACTGGAATGAGGACGGCGATATTCATCATCTTCTTCCTTGATTCGTTGACGGCGAAAGCCTACTTCGTCTTCTTCCTTGGCTCTGTTGCTGGAAGGCCGATCATCAACTCGAGCAAATTTTCCTCCTATGGGCTCATCCCGAGGGTCTTGGACATCACTGTACGGACGCTTGTTAGAAACCACTCGATCAAGTTGAGTGTCTACCGTAGAGTTTCCTGCTGACGTCAATGGAGGTTCAATCCTGCCCCCTAGATTGTTAGGAATGGGTGGCGGTAACATTGATGAAGCGGATGTCTGTTGTCTAATCATAACCGGAAGACCGCCACGTTCTTCAGCTTCCATCTCTGCCAAGAGCTTTTCTCTTTGTGCATCTAGAGCAGCAATTGCTCTTCTTCGGTTGAGAATTTTGTTTCTGTATGGAGCATTATGATATCCAGTAATATCTAACCACTCTCTCAAATCGTCATCGATAGGTAATATGTCATTGAGCGTGGGAGGTTTCTGTTCTCGCTCTTTAACTGGTCTGTTGAATTCCTCTCGCGGCGACGCGGCAATAGGCTCTGTCCTGCGATATTCGTCACGAGAATTTGGACGTAAATAAGTTCTCTTTTCCGGTTCAGGATATTGCTTTCTTTCATTTTTGTAATCTGGCCGTTGATCTGATCGAGAATCAAAAGACTCACGCCGGTCATCTCGAATTCGTTGAGGCAGAGCTTTTGGGTTCGTTGGTGGCGGACGACGAGGTGGAGAATTCTCTCGTGGATCACGACTGTACGCCGCCTTCGTAGCTTGATCATCTCGTGGGTTGCGAAATGGGTGTTCATCACCTTTGATTTTCGTCAAATCAGGTTGTGTTTCCTTTGACTTTGGAGGTTGCATCGATCTTGTTGGTGCATCTTCACGTATTTCGCCTTCTGAAGTCTCCGAGACAGATCCATTGCTATGGTGTCTGCCATCAAAAGCCTTGCCGTTGCTGTTATGGCCAAGCTGATTTCCATTTTTGACTGGCGTTGTGACCTTCGTAGAACTTCCTAACGAAGGTACTTGCGACTTCGCGGGGAGATCTGGTTGTTTCGCAGTACGCTGAGCGGTAGAAACGTTCGAGGCGTTAGGAGGATTTTCCTGTGTTACACTTGCATTTGTAGCTGGCTTTGAGTCCGAGTATTGCGAGATCAAATCATTGACGTTCAACTCCTGATCTTGTTTTTCTGCAGTTGTGGGTATCTTGGGCGATCCACGCAACGAGCTCGAATTCTCGACGCGGGGCGTCGGCTTGGTAGCTAACCCTTGGGTGCCAACGGGGGGAGTAGAGGAGGCGCCTCGCCCCTCCCGTCTCTTCAGGAGCTCCGCCTTCAGCTCTGCAGCCCGGGCATTTATCTGTGTAACAGGTCGAGGAGGGGTTGAGCTAACTGTTGAAGGTAAATTGAAGGGCGATTGTGAAAACTGGCACACACAGAAACATCAGTCAAACGCCTGAAAAGTATCAAACATGCCAGAGATTTGAATTACTTCTCGGCAGCATCGCATTCATAGAAGTTGCACAAGCTGCCGAAAAAGGGTCGAATTCACGACACATACCTGAGGATTTGCATTGATGAATTGATTCTGCATGAAGGCTCCTTCGTTGTATAGGCCAACTTCAGGTTTGTAATCAGCATTCAAGAGGCCTTCTCCATTGATATCTGCGAAGTGCATCATGCTTTGCTGATTTGGAAAGTACTGTTGTCCTGAAGAAGGTCGGCCAGGGGGAGCTCCGAAAGGGGAGGGTGGAAATTTTTCTTGGTTGTTGAAGCCATTAGGGAAGTGGCCATTGCTGCCAAATCCATTGTTCTGCCACATGGCAGCGACTTCTGCTGGTTGTGGCGGCTGACAGTTGATTTGCTCTGACGGAGATGATCAGGCGTTGAGGGTAATTGACGTGCTCGAATACATTTGGTTGGACAGTCGCAGTGTCCTCTCGTCGGCAGGGAATGCTCTTGAGCTGCAGAGCGGTGTAAGGTAGTAGAGTCTATGCTCTATCCAATTTAATATCCACAGAGAATCAAATATGGCTGATGAACAGGGGAACAGATTTTTTTTCCATGCGTGAACGAGATCGTCTTTCACGCGAAGCGAGCTTGACCTTAGCGCGTATTTCGGGTTACCTGGAAAGGCGAACAAAAAAGGAACTTTCACCAAGGCAATAATTAAGATTAACAGTTCCCCAAAGAGTTGCTATTCCTTTCGTTGATATTTGGGATGATGTAGCTTGCGGGGATTGTCAGCGCTAGCTGGGCACTTTCGTCTGGGTAAGTAAAACCATTGACCTGGGAGTGAGGACCCTGGCAAAGTGGACAAAACAAGGATTCCTCGAGCTGTTTGCAACCCCGGGTTAGTTTTTAACAGCTGGAAGGGGCGAGTGGCGGCTGCTACTTATCGTTATGCATCGTCATCTCCAAATGCTTCGAATGACTTGACCCAATATTCGTACAATAATTACAAAGACCCTCCCGGCTGGAAAATACCTTTTAGGCCTTCCATTTCCAATCCCGCTTATCAATAGCATCATAACACCTCACTCCAACCACACAAAATGTAGCACCCGCAAGCAACGCGGCATCAAATACCACCACATTTCTATAATTCGCCAATCTACTCTCACCCAATATCTTCCCACCAATTGGACTTCCAAACATAGTTCCAAGACCTCTCACAAAATAGATGAAGCCATTAACACTGGCGTAGGCTTGAAGTCCAAAGACTTCTGCCACGGTCTATTCCATCAGTATCCAACAAGAAACATGAACTTGGAAGGGAGAAGACTCACAGTAGGAAACAAAGCATTATATCCTCCCCCCGTCACCCCATAAAGCACCACAAACCCCACCCAAAGTCCCTTACTCCCCCCATTCACACTCCCACCCCAAAACGCCACCACAGAAACAACACATAGCACAACCGTAAGTATCAAGGTATTCTGCCTCCCAAATCTATCACCCGCAAACCCCGTCATCACCCGACTTATTGAATTGACTCCGTTCGAGACCGCTAGCAAGGTCGCTCCAAAGCCGGCACTGTACCCCAGAACCACCGAGTACTCAGCCAGAAATGTCAACGGAAGACCATTGCCGCCAGCTTGCAAGAATCCCGCTCCAACACTTAACAAAAATGACGGCTTCGTAGCAAGCTTTATATCAATATGAGTCTGCCGCCTTCCCACAAATCTTGACGGAGCAGCAGTGACAGCAATCGGCAAGCCCAATGCTGTCACCAAGAACGCCAAAACCCGTAAAGTCCACCTTGGCCCTATAGCTGCTATAAGGGCTCTAACAATAGGGGAAAACACAAGACCGCCGATTCCTGCGCCAGAGAGGATAAACCCCATTGCAGACCCCCGATGAGCGGCAAAGTATTCTGGGGCTACACTAAGTATCGGGAAATAGAGGAGGGAAGAGCCGATTCCATACAGCAGTCCTTGTGTGAGAAGGAGCTGGTAAACTTGCATGCAAAGACTTGCGAGGCCGAGACCTAGACTCATACATAACACTCCTGCTACGCAAAGAAATTTCGTGCCTCGCTCATCGAGACGTGCGAGAATGGGGTTGATAAATATAGAGCCAGACCAGGTGAGACCAGAGCCTAGTGTTCCGATGAAGGCCGTCAATGCTGATGAGGAGGTTGATATAGGAAGTATAGTTTGAGAAGAGGAGGTGTAGTAAGATTGGAAGACGCCGTAGGATTGATTGAGCCCGATTGTTATACAAATTGTGAGGAAGCTAGAGATGAGGACGAGGAGTTGGCGGCGGGGAGTTGTTGGGCGAAGATCGTTTGAGGACGTTGCTGGTGGGATTGAGGTTTCTCCATCTCCATTTGAGTGAAGACATGTGAGTTGTGTTGCTGAAGCTGGAGAAGCCATCTTAAACGAGAAGCTGTCTGGTCGTCACCAGTTCCCAGGTATCCGAGCAGAGAGGCGGCTTCGATTCTCTTCAAACTTGCTATAGTTCCCACCAAAGTTCCGTAGGGGCATGGAAAGAACTATATCTCCTTAGGACCAAGGCGATTACGAAGCTCGGGATGGATATAGAAAGCAATACTGACTTTTTAATGAAGGGATACTTTAATGGTACTAACAATTAAGGTACATTGAATAGGTATGCAGTCGAAATGTCTCATGGGGTTTGGTACACTAAAGTACTGTCATTTTCCCCCTCCCCCACTTTCGTAAAGATCTGCATCCGTTTCTTCCCGTGTTACCTGGTACTTGGTCACGAGAGGGACTGGTAATTGTGGCATCATCGAATAACAACACAAATGATAGAAAAAGAAACGTAGTTTAGACAACTAGAAGTTAACGCAAGGGGAAGGCAGATGGAGAAAATTGCATGTATGGTATTATCTGGAACGCCCGCTATGTTACATAACTTCTTACAACTCTTTTCCATCTTAACGGCCCTTGAAAGCCGCAGCAACATCTGCTCGGTTCCACTCGGCAATCTCTCCATCATACACGTCTCGACTGATGGTCAGGATCCTATCCTCAACCTTTTCATAATACTTCTCGCAATTCTGAATAACCTTGGCGACCAAACCACGGCTGAGTCCTGGGTCATCTGCGTCTCCAAAATGCTTCTCTACTCGCTTCTTGAGTGCCTCGATACCCTTTCTAATCTCTTTAGGATCGTAGCCAGCAAGGATCTTCTTGAATGTTGCCTTCGAATGACTTGGCATTCCTGAAATCTTCGAAGGTGGATCGTCTGGCTGACGGGAGAGCATTAAGCTTTCAGTACTCTCGAGGAAATCGAGGAGTTTGCCTAAAGGCCTTCGAATGACAGCTCCAAGGTACAGAGACATGTGTTCTTCCATTTCTTGTGCCGCGTTCTCCTTCCACTCTTCAAGAACAGTGTTGGCACGAGCGTCCACTTCCTCTAAGTAGTGATTCATGTTTTCGATGAGCAGAATCTGGTAATTCAAGGCTTCTTTATCCTCTGGATCTGCACCGGCAATATTGGCGCCCGGATTTTCCCTCGCAATGACTTTAAGAGACTCGAACATCGCCTTGTTAATCCGAGCGTAGGCGCGATTGACAGTCTCTCGAATCTCAAGGTCATGAGATGTGACGAGCATAGTCTCAAGGGTGAGACAAAAAGACGGAAATATACGGATGAACGAAATGACACCCTTCCGCTTCTTGATTTTGACCTTTGTATCTTCAATTGCACGAATTTGTTCGTCGAGGAACTTCGAGAAGAGGCCCACAAGTCTCGCGTGCAGCTTTTGCAGGGTTTTTGCAAGATATTCCTGGCTGGACTCCCCGAACTCCAAAAGTTTCCGTTCAATGGCTGCTATTACACCGACACCTTGCCTGGAAGCTGTTAGTAATTTTGTCAAGATTGAATTAGGTAGGTGCTTACAATGGATCTGCCTGGATTGACCAATCCACCAGTGCCTGCATATCACCAGGGAAGAAAGCATAGACTTCCTCCATAGACTGAACGACAAGCTTCGCGAGATCCCGATTTGGGTCCATTACCCTATTTCGTCTCAGATCGGGACCACGTCGAGAACCAGGAGGTGCTGCATTAACAGACTCTGGGAAGTCAAGCTGCTCAAGAGAACTAATATGGAAGAACTCCACAATAAAGTTTTGTTCTGTTGTCATGATCGGCATCATCTCTTCAAGAGCACCGGTGAACACCTCATATGGCTGAAGGCGCCCATCAGAAGCTTTATCAACGCTTGTTTTGCCACTATTATCACCGATTGGAGAGCGTAAACTCTTTGCTAGTGTTTGACTTCTCTTCACAGTCAGCTTCCGAGCGGTGGTAGCAAGACCGTCAGTCTGCTTTTCGATCTGTGACGTGAAAAGCATTTCGCTTTCATCACCAGTCGGCTTTTTGGCAATTCGTTTCCACGCAAATACGGCATCTCTGAACTCGTCCTGATACAATGGTTTGCAGAGGGTCTCATACACCTTGACCAGCTCCTCCCACTCAAGACGGTCGACCTCTCGGGAAAATAACATGAGAGGACTATATTTCCAAAGAATCTCTCGGGCAAGATCATGATTTCTGATGTCGAGCTTTGCTCTACCAGCGGACCGAGTAAGGTTGTTTCCCTTTTCACGCTCTAAAGCCTTTCGGGTCTCGTCAATTGCAGCCGCGAATTTGACTTGCAAGAAGGGTTTCAGCCGTTGCAAAAACAAGGCAGCTTCGTTCTTGTAAACATCTTTTTTTTCCTGAAGAACTCGCATGCTTCCAATCTCGCTGCTGCCGAAACCTCCCGGTTTTCCAGAGCTGAGACTGCCACCATCTTCGCTTGGTCTTGAGCTCGATGAACTCAATGAAGGATCTATAGTGAGCATCGCCTTGAATAGCAACACTAGAGATGTTTCAATTTCGTGGATACCAGTTGGGGATTCTAGTGATGCTTCGCGCAGGCTGTTGAGTTGATCGGCCGAGATTGAAATTGTATCGAGCAGGGATTTGAGCTCCGCTTGGAGAAGCTTTTGGTTGGCTGCTTGCACCTGTAAACCTTGCGATTGAGCCTCGATGTACGCAATGTCTTCGGTGAGTGTCTAATCTGTTAGCGATTGTTGAAAAAATGACAGCTTGGAGTCTTACACCCAGTTCTACCGAGTACAACGTCAATAAACCGTCAAGTTCATCGCATTCCTCCATGCATTTGTCCAGGCCTTGCTTGATAGCCTCGATTCTCTCGTCCTCCTCCTCCAGCATCTTGAGCCAGCCACCAGCTTGGATCCTGTTTAATTCTCGCTCAGCTTCATCTTTCATCTGATCGATGTTCTTGGTTCGGACGCCCTCGCCCACCCATCCAAATTCTTCCCATGCAGAAACCAATTCGCCTCCCCTGCCGCCAAGAATGGCTGGATCTATGCCCAATGAAGCAAGTTCTTTCGCCATTGTTTCTGCTGGTGATTTGATTCGCTTTACCTCTCTGGTCTGGGACTTCTCAGGTACGGCTTTATCCTGTGCAACAGGCAGTGGGCCTTCTACACTGCTTGGCCGAACAGACTGCGGGACTGTGATCTTGACTTCTGGGATGCTGTCGTGTGATTTGCGAGGGGACACCATGTTGTCCGAAGACATGGAGACAGGAGGTGTTAGCAGACTTGAACTTTCGGCACTCATGCCCCGGATGAGGGAAGGCGCTGGTACGACGCTGGTGATTCCGTCCGGGCCCTCCGAAGGTTTGCTTTGCGTCTCTCGAAGCCGGTCTGCAGCTCCTCCCGCCCGTGGTTTGAAGGAATTAAAGGCGTTGGCTGTTTTGGCAGCTTTCATAAATTGGCCGGCGATATCGGCCCTTGACTTCTTCTTGATCATAGGTCCGAGGCCAGGTCGGACATCTTCATCTGGCTGTTCCGGCTCTTCTGGCATCTGGACAGGTGGGGAACTGGTTGAAGAGATCGATTTGGAAAGCATGCTTGTATCAGCAATTTTCTCTGCCTCGCGAGAACTGCCGTTGGTATCGGACTGAACGTCATCGACCTTCGGAATCGGCTCTCTTTCACGAGGCTGAATCGCGTCTCTGTCACGAGGCTGAGTCCGCTCGCTAGATCTTATCGGCGGTCTCAAATCCTCACGCCGCATTCCAGGACTAGATAATGGTGCAGGGACAATGTTTTCCGCAGCATTCTGCCCTCGTTGACGCGAGTCCCCGATAATGGGCATTGGAGGTCTTCGACGTTCGGGTGGAAAAGTTAACGGGGCAGGGACCGGAGGAACGTCATCTGCAGTGTCCTTCGAGCTTGGAAAGCCGCTGTCAGGAGTAGCAGTCCGAAGTGAAGTTGGGGTGATGCTACGGTCTTGAAATCTCCCAGGTGCATTCGGAAGACCATTCATTCCCCCACGGGATCGAGGAGGCAGACTTGCACCATCATCACGACTTCCGAATGATTCCTGGCTTTGATTAGAGCCTGCTAACCGGCGTAGATTTTGCTGCTGTGGTACACCTCCATTCGAGTCTATGCTCCCACTTGGAGAGCCTCGCATTTGAGGTCTGGAAGTTTGAGACGTTAATGATGGGGTATTGCTTGGTGGTATTTGAGCCTGTGGACGCTGCATTGCATCACGACTAGGCTGGTTTCGCAATGGACGGTCCCTAGGTGCCTCCTGTCTTGGTGGTGGTGGACGATTTTGAGGAGTTTGCCCATACAATGCTCCAGGTCTGCTTGGTTGCTGCGGCGATGGCGTAGCTCCAGCTGCGGCACCTTGAAGTCCCTCTCGTTCCTTTGTATCAAATCCAATAAGTTCCGGGATCTTGCCTCCAGTGTATTTTGTGTAGATCTTGACTAGACTTGCAATAAAGAATTGCTTCTCTTTTGACGAGTTGGCTTGCCAGTAGTATGGTTTGCCTAGAGTAACTGTAAATCCAATGCTTCCTGCCCACTGTTTCTGCTGTTCTTCTTCTGCATTCGTAGGAATGAAACCAGTGTAGATTTTCACAGCAGATAAATCATCAAGCGGCCAGGTTTTCCCGATGGAAAAGGTCCCATTGACGTTCTCCCGTGCTTTATGCATGCGAACAAGCCCAGATTTGCGCACAGCGACAATAATGAGTCGTGGTTTTTTCGCATCGGGATTTGCAGTTGGCGGAGGAGGAGAGGATGGATATGCAGCATCTTCGATGATTCTAATGTGTGTGATGTACGACTCCCGCACTGTACAACAAAAGGTTAGCGGTTGCACTGCACAGTCCATCGCGTGGCCTCCAGAATATCTTACAAGAGCCGTCCTCGTCCCTCTTGCCGAAGCAGCTATCAATGATCCTCCGCTTCTCATCCTCAAATATCTGGGCTCTAGTCATACTCCCGTTGCTCCCAATGCTACCGTTGACCCCGCCAGGTCCGTTCTGAGATGAACCCTCCATTTGGCGGAGCCACGTTTTCTCGGCGAGTTGATGCTGGACTGTTCAACCATCTAGGAGTGTCGGCAGTTTGGTACGCGCTTCAGAGATCGTTCCCAACTCATGACGATGCACATTGGCAGTGAAGTTGGTCTTCTCGAGATGGTGTCTTGGGTGTCGGTAGTAGATCGGTGAATACTATACTTGACGAGAGGTGACCTAGCTCTCCCTGACACCAAATGCGGCTAACGGTGGGCCGCACAGACTCAAAATGCAGAAACACCTTTGGTCAAACACTTTGTAATTATATGCAAAATTTATGGATAAATGAGTAGAATTCGTGTAATACAACACAATTTCTTCTAAGCCTAGAACCAAGAGAATAATGGGTTACATTCAACCTTTGCTATTAATTGGAAATCAGGTTCCCTCTGTGTCACTAAAGTTTTCTGAAGTCTACCGTACCGAATTACTGGCACAAGGCAGTGGCTCCTCCTCCTCTCCCCAGAAAAGCTACTAGCACCTTTTCGGTTTAGCTCCCGCACCATCGGTATGAACTTTTTTTTTGCCGATAAGAAAGCTCGATTGTTTTCAACCCACTCTCGCCTTCAACCAGGCCTTGAATACCCAACGTGAGCATGTCGAATCCAAACATGCAGAAGATTGGGAAACGCAAGACCCCTGGGGGCCAAAAGCAGCCAGATTGGCTCTTCCCCAGCAAAGAACAGGCAGCTTCAACCCCGAAAACCGAGCACCAAGATCAACCCAAGAAGAAGAATGACAAACAGCTTGCAAAGGATCTCCTCAAGCGTCGTGCAGCTGGAGAACATCCCAAATCTGCTGCCCTGCCCCAATTACTCAAGCTTGTCTCGGCCTTCCTTGCCGAATATGAGTTCACCAATGCTGCCCAAGCATTCGAGACTGAGCGGAAAAGCAGAGGCGAGATTGCAGAGTCCTTGGAAGACATCCCTTCTCTCGAATCGATCTATCACGAATGGCGTGGTCTGAAGGATCAAAACAAGACTTTGGGCGCGGATATTGGTGCTGCGAAAATCAATTCGGCGAAAAAGCAGAAATCGTCAGAGCAAAAGGTCGATGCAAGCAGCAGTGGCAGCGACAGCAGCAGTGAAGAGAGCATTGAATCTAGCGATATCGAAATGGGGGATGCACCAGCTTCCGACTCATCTTCTGACTCATCAAGCAGCTCCGACAGCGACGCAGACGACGAAGAAGAGGTCCCAGTGAAAGTTCGGTCTCCAAAGGCAAAAGTCAATGGATTGAAGAGAAAGGCGGCGTTGAGCAGCGGATCCTCAACCGGATCTGATTCGAGTTCAGATGAAGAAGCACCAAAACCCAAGAAACTCAAAACCAAGGTTACTAGCAATTCTTCAGACGCGGATTCGAGCTCTGAAAGCTCCTCTTCCAATTCCTCTTCCGATTCAAGCTCAGACGCGTCCCCAAAGAAGATGAAGTATTTGACAATGAAAGAGAGCTCTTCTGAGAGTGAAACGTCTTCGTCGGAGTCCAGCAGTGATTCTGATTCCTCAACGAATTCCACAGCTCAGAAGGTTCCCTTGCCAGAATCCGACTCTGATTCTTCTTCGAGTTCCGATAGCGAGTCCTCTGAGGAAGACGCAAAGAAGAAGCCAGTTGTTGGTTCAGACACAAGTGCAACATTATCCGATGCTCCCAAGAAGACCACAGCTTCCGATGACTCTTCCTCTGATTCTTCCAGTGATTCAGAAGCAGAATCCAAGCCAGCAAAGGCCACCATCGCTGAACGTAAACTGTCACCACCCCTTCCTCCGGACCCAGTTTCCCAAGGTCCAAAAGGAAAGGTCAATAAGCGTTTCTCCCGAATACCCGAAGATATCAAGGTGGATGAGCGCTTGGCAAGCAATGCCTACATGCCATACGATTATGCTCAGAAGGCCCATGAGGATCTGATTGTTACTAAGGGCAAGGGCTTCACCAAGGAGAAGAATAAGAAGAAGCGTGGAAGCTACAAGGGTGGATACATTGACGTGGAGGGCAAGAAGGGAATAAAGTTTGAAGATTAGAGCGGCATGCAAGAAAGAATTGAGATACTTTGTAATGGATAGAGTGGTTTGCATTGGTGCTTTGGAGTATTAGAGGCATGATTGACGATGATACACCCTGCAGTAGATAAAAGTAGCAATTCATGAATCGCGTTTCCCGTCCAATAGGCTAATACAAGGACGCAGTCCTGATTTTACCTGTTATACTTGACCAGTAGTCACCCTTGAATTTGATTTACTGGCTCGTGGTGGACACGCGACACAAATTATACTAACTCCTTCGGACTTCAAATGCTTCCTTTGCAAAGCTTTCTACAAGTTCTGGTTTATTCGTTGACTTCATCTTCCGGACATCTTAAAAGTCCTATTATCATTAAAATTCCTGTCTGTACGGGTGGAGATTGATGTCCAACGTTACCCAGAGACATCGAATTTAGCGCTGATATTTCAACTAGCGCCTCTTCCTGGGGCACCCATCTTTGAATACTGTACTGCTTAATTGTCGGTGAAAAATTGAAGATTAGATGCGAGGAACAGCACGTATATACTCTCACCTGAGTAATGCCTCGGAATCGCTGTGGAGCAAGATAATTACTATATGTCCATTCTGGTGGTTGAAATTTCTGCACCAGTGGTTGTCAGAATGTGTGACGCAATACTGGCTTTCAATGTAGGAGCCTGTGTCACTGCTGGTCGTACATCCAAGCGAGATCATAACCCCAAACCAGCCTTAACTACTTCTTCTACCCTCCTAAATTTGCAAAGAAAATATGGAAAATATGTTCCTATATTCCTTCCCATAATTTCTTGTAGATTTTGTACAATTTAAATGTACACAAGGCTTGTTGTACAATGTTTTTGTGTACAGTAGTGGTTTTCGCTGAGGTATACGACAAGCAATGGCACATGCTCTTACTATAGCTCGAGGGACATTTAGAGCCTAATTGCCATTTGCCTTTTTTAAATGTTCCCTGATCTGAGGAACAATCTGAAAAGTAGTGGCTCGTCAATCTACGAGTATCCTATAAGTTATAGTATATTAAAACGCAGCTTTGCGCCACGGATTCTGACAACCCCTATTGCTGTATCCCAGATACTTTTGCTCACCGGCCGAGGATTGGATGGATGATCTTAAGAAAATTTTAGAGATCAACTGTTGTTGCAAGGCAAAGTAAGGCACACTCGTATTCTGACTTGTCAATGCCAAAGAATGGGATATCAAAGGAGAATTGATAAAGTCTAATCTCTCGGTGAGCAAAATGAGATTGAGGTGGTACAGCCTCGTCGGCACAGCCCCTTCCCCGCAATTGGTCTGAAGCGTCAACCATCCCTTACCCTAGCAGAAAGGTACTTGTTGTTCGCGCCTTTGCGTGTACACGGTTGCGCGATTTGAACAAGGATCGTACCTAGTAGTGTTTGAAGAGAGACCCAAGGCTGGGCTTGGTCGTAGCCTTCTGACCGACGCAGCCGGATAGCCAGCCTTCTCAACCCACCCACCTTCCTGTCACTTTCACCAACAGAGTTTCAAACCAGCCCTAGAGACCATGAAATCTCCTCCGAAGCGCTTTGCCGCAGTCGGGTCAGGGGCAATTATTAATGTCTTTGTTTGCTTCTCGGCTAGCTTTCAAAAGTCCCTTAACTAACTGCAACTTTCCATTCCATCCCAGGTTGTGTCGAGCCAAGCACGTGACCTGGTCCTCACAGCTGGACGGCGGCGTGTCCTTTCGTTTTTCTGTATTCTGAGCTCTGAAACAAAAAGCCAACCACCTGCGTTATCTCCATCTCATATCACTGACAGCCAGCCTTAAAATCAGGTGGCTAGTCGTCTGCTCGCCCGAGCCAATCACGGAGCCAGCGCATTTACTCAGCCACCCATCTCAACCCCGGTGCCTTGGACCTGAGCACGAGAGCAGGCCCCGCCAACTCCCAATCTGACCCAGCTCACTCAGCTATGCCACATGCACATCATCCAGAACTGCTCACATATATCACAAAACCGACCCACAAGGAGGCATAGTTGCCATACCTGAAGAAGGCTGATGGAATGGGCGTTCTTTGTTCCAAGACCGTTGATAAAGACGGCGACGACCCGCCGATGGAGAGCAAGGCTCAATCTCAATTTCGTCCCCAATCTTCGCGACGCTTGCGTAAGATGCCTCAGTTGGGAAGACCTGCCACAAGATCACAGCAGAACTGGCGAGCGGCCATCAGTAATCGCGATATCGAGAGTCCAGAAGCATACAACCAGGCCTTAGAGGAGCTCCAGGCTGCGGAAAAGGCTATCGCGTTTGATGCTGAGGTCACGGCAACCTCATCAAATATCGAAAAGCAGGCCGCTGCCCTTGTTCGGAAAATCAAAGCGTATGATTGGGATCATACGTATGGGCCACTGCGCGAAGCGCATACCGGGCGAAGAAAAGAGGGGGAGCACTTCCTGGGTAATGTGGACCTTATCAACAAGACCGAGTTGATGAAGATTGCGAAACGGATGCCGAAAGGCGCTCATCTTCATATCCATTTCAATGCTTGCCTTCCCGCACGGTTCTTGATCCAACAAGCACGGGATATTGATGCCATGTACATCCGGAGCACTCTACCGCTGACTACGCCCGAAAACATGGAGGCGTCCCGAATTTCATTCATGGTGATGACTTTGGACGAGGCCACGCACACGAAGGATTCTGACGGGAAGGAGATTTACGTAGCCCTGGGCGATGTCTGGGACGAGAATTACATTTCGAATACCTGGATGCCGTACAAGCAGTTTCAACGCCAGTTCGATTTCACAGATGAGAAAGGCCAAATTCTAAGGAAAACTCACGGAGCTGAGACTTGGCTCGAGAGAAAGATGCTCATTTCTGAGGAAGAAGCACATAATGCTCATCAGTCTGGTAAAGGGTGAGTCACGTGCCTTCACAGTATCGAATCTGGGTGCTGACAAGTCTAGAATTTGGGAAAAGTTCAATCACCGAACTCAAATGATGAAAGGCTTATTTGCATATGAATCGGCGTTTCGGAATTACACTCAGGCCGTTATCAAAGACTTCGTGAGAGACAATATCCAATATGCAGAGATCCGCCCGAACTTTATGAGCACCAACTCGCTCAAGACGGACGATGGCAAAGGATCCATTGGAAATGAGGGAATCATGAAAATCATTGACGAAGAACTTCGAAAGACCATGGACCAGATCAATAAGAGAGGCGACTATTTTGGAGGTATGAAGGTCATCTATTGTACACCGCGGTCGTTCAAGAAGCAGCAAATAGAAGTTGCTCTGGACGAGTGCATAGACTTGAAAAAGAAGTACCTGGATCTCATTTGTGGTAAGTAAACAGATTCGATATATTCGGAAAAAAGGGGATATTGATAGCCTAGCAGGATTTGACCTTGTTGGCCATGAAGAAATGGGAAATGAGCTTCGTCATTTTATTCCCGAATTTCTTGAGTTCCGCAAGAAATGCAAAGCACAGAATCTGGAGATTCCATTTCTATTTCATTGCGGCGAAACCCTGCAAGTCGGCGACAAGGTGGATGGCAACCTCTTTGATGCAGTACTCCTCAACTCCAAGCGCATTGGTCATGGTTACGCGATCGCGAGGCATCCGTTGTTGATGGAGATATTTAAAGAGAAAAAGATTGCAATCGAATCTTGCCCAATATCGAACGAAATCCTCGGACTTACTTCCACCATTGCAGGACACCACTTGCCTATCTTATTGGCAAATGATGTTCCATGCACAATCAACAGCGACAATGCTACATTCTACAAGTAAGCGCCTCCCTAAATTTGAAGATCCGAGCCCTAATTCTAGATAGATCGTCCTTGTCCCATGACTTTTATCAGACCATGATTGGTTCAGAAGCAATGAGTTTGCAAGGCTGGAAGCAGCTCGCCAAATGGAGTCTGGAGCATAGTTGTATGAATCCAGAAGAACTAGCGGCTGTGACAGCTGAATGGTCGAGGAGATGGAAAGAATTCTGCCAGTGGATCGTCGACGAATATGGCCCTAGATTTCCGGACCACGAGCCACAGATCAGCAACCACCATTGAGATGCAAGAAGCCGCCCCTAAGATGAATCAACCTTTAAGGAGGCTTCTACCTACCACCCCTCCCTATGGCAGACAATGTCCCACATGCGAAAAGGACATTGCGAACAATGCCGAATGCAGCTTCGCTGTTGCAAAGGAAAGAGGTTCAAAGGAAGAAGCGATGTTCACACCAATAAGCGATGGTGGTGGAAAATGGAGAAGGATACCCACGGCGGACGGACGATTCGGGCGTTTGGAGTAGAGTCAGATCACTGTAGGGTACTAGTGCCATTTCAAGCAAGGCGTAAAAGAGGTCTAAGATCCTAAAATGAGTACTTTTAACGGCGCCTCTAATATCTCCTGGAATATGTGCTATACTTCTAGTTTTGGGTCTCGTCTCCACATGTCACGTATCGCGATTGGGAGAAGGTTTTACCTGAACCAGAGTTTCAACAGACTGGCCTAGTTATCAGGAAAGAGAATCCAAAATAGCCGATGTTCTAAAGGTGTTCTGCTTATTAGAAGACTTAAGAGCCTAGCGAAAATAAATGGGTTAGGAAAGCTTGTATGCTCAAGCCACTTGCCTAGATTTTGCAGGGGTCAATTGTTCGAGGCTACCACTACCAGTGGTTGTCAGAATTTGTGACGCAATACTAGCTTTCGATGTACTATAGCCCGAGGGACATTTAGAGCCTAAGTGCCATTTTGCTCTTTTAAATTTTCCCTGATTTGAGGAACAATTTGAAAGGTAGTGGCTCATCGCTTTACGAATGTTCAATAAGTTATAGTACATTGAAACGCAGCTTTGCGCAACGAATTCTGACTAACCCTAGTGCCACGAGTTCAGTCCTCGCTAGGAGCGAAGTATCCAGTTCTCCATCGATCCTTTGCCCCCAATATAAACCTTGGCTTTATCGCATCCCCCTTTTTAACGCATTAAACCTTCCGCTTTAAATGCACCATGCGTTTCGTCTGCCAGTCTCGATCGTGGTTGGCTCGATCGGTCACCACGTCTCTAAAGCGAGGCTGATTTCTCTTGGCGCGCGCTGACAACGACCACGACCTGCTCTCTCGTCCGAATCGAATATCTACACCAAAAATCCGAACAACGAGATCTTCCATCTGCCCTCTCAGACCCGCTCAAAGTCGAAGGAAAAGAAAAATAAGCTCTTGAGCGCTCTTAAGACGAGGCCTCCCAGGCTTCTCCCCAGCTTTACTCACGCACGGACGAGCACCTCAAACGATTGCAGCCTTCACGAATATTCTGCCTGCCCTACGATAATTCGCGGCAGTAGCACTGGTCTCAAGGGTCGAGATCGCAAGGATATATTCGACACACATACCTGAGGTCACTTTTGGGTTGTGAGGAGCGGGCCGGAGCGAAAAGTGCCTAACATGGGAATAAAAGACTGGTTCCCAGATGGAGAAAATAATAGCTCAGGATGGAGGTTGGATATTGTTTCCCTCTTGGCAGTTATCGGCGAGAGTTCGATGGAATCACATTCCCAAGCTCTCACTAGTTCATGGACGTGCATACTTCCCCGAATCATACCTGCCCCACAAGCTCTACTGAAGCCATCACGCCCAACGCGAATGCCACAAGTCAACGCTGCTGTTGTCGGAGTACATAATGGCACGCTTGTTCAAACGCTCAACTACTTCCCGAATATTCTACATCCAATTGAGGATTTTCCACCCTTCGCATTCAAAGTCCTCAGAATTATCCATGCCCGCAACAAACTTTCAACACCACCGTCCGCAGTCTTAGAACGAGAAAAAGTACCATCTGCTCCCAATAGCATAGACATGCTAGGTATGGTAGAGAGTGGTTCTCCTCATCCTCCAGCCCGGCAATCAACAATCAGCACACTAAGGGACAGGCTCTCTGACAAAAAGAAACCCCGTGTGCCACCTCAACCACTCTCACCTCTCAACATAATCTCAGTATTGTCGTTTATGTGGACAATTGGCCTTATCATATGGGCCAGGTACCTTCGCGATGGTACGGCGATCGTCGCTCTTGCGACAATCTCGTGTGCATCCTCAATTGTCGGTTATGCTTCCTGGTGGTCTCCAGTTTTGATGAAGCGTACCTTCAAATCAAAAGTGCCTGCAGGGGATGTAATAATTCGGACTCGAGAGGGAGCTTTTCTGCTTGTGAAATGCAATGAAGATGTAGCTCGGGAATTATACACAGGCACAGAAGAATGTCAATACTATGTGGGCACTCAACAGTATCGGATTCTGGTCGCAATTGGAACATTCCTGCTTATGGTTTCCGTCGTTCTATTAGGAAACTGCAACTTTGCCATGCAAGCTGCCATTGGTGCATCATATATTGTCCTCAACGGAGCTTTCTGGGGATCCTCTCTCATCAGGAAAGGCAGATTCTGGGATCTCTCCAACTACGATGTTGTGGATGACACACCGCCTGATGCTGCGGATGCTCATCTCGAGCAGTGCGATACTGTTGAAGGCAGGCCGAGCTTCACACGCACGATGTGGTTTGCTATTAGGGAGACTAAGAAGATTGGATGGGTGAAAAGAGGTGGTGCAGCGCCTAAGACAGACGAATGGGATGAATGGCTCAGGTTGGCTGAGCAAGAAGCATCGAATGGAAACAGGGCATGGAATGCAGTCGAAATACGAGAGACTGTTGTTGGCGTGGCGGAATCAACGCCTCAACGTTCAGCTGAAGACGCTGCCGAACAACATGTCCCGGCTTATGAGGTGCCGCCTCCAGACAAACGGTAGAGTATGTTTTGGAAACCTGGAACAACTGATCTGTTATGTATTAGCATATACCCAACTGCCTTTGTTACTACCATGTATTTACTTAAGGTTTGTCTTGTGTTCAATGTACCCATTTTGTCTCGTACAATCTTCAATGGGAGAAGATTGCGGAATGATTTAGAGACGTTGCGGCGTGGTGAAATTGCAAGGAAATTAAATTTATAGCAAATCAACAAACGAAGAGTGAATCATGAATGTGAATTCCCGAAGGCACCTTTATAATTCTAAATAAGCGATTTCCCAGAAACTTTCACATCCTAAAATTCAGCCGGTTAACACTTATTGGCAAGACGGACCTTTGGGCGAGTCCAACTCAAACAGTGTAGTTCCGCTGGGTCGCAATAAAAAGGGGGTCTTCGGTGCTCCGCCTGTGGGCTCTGGGGGATTAGGATCGCTAGATCTCGAAATTGACGGTGCACTCAATTACCTGAACAGTGTAACAGGCTTATGGGTTTAATTCCCGCTCGCTCAGGAGAGATCTCTGGGCCAAACCAATTTTTTTTTGCCAAATTTTAGTCGAGACAACTTTTTGGTCGGTATAGTTTAGCGAGACGAAGGCTCCTAAGCCAGCTCAGCGTTGAGCATTGCGCTCGGGGAGTGAATAGAGAGAAGTTGAAGCTGGTGATATTGGCGCTTCGGCAGTAAAAGCGGCATTTATTGTTCAATGACACAAATTGTGATCAGTCCAGACTTCCACCTGCAAAAAAGTCCCATGATCCAATTTAGAATTAAATCTATCCTCTCAAGCTCCCTAGATTCTCTGGAACATTGAATCATTTCCATAGAGTAAATTACGTACTTTGATTTGTACTGAACCGCGAGAATGGGTGCCGCTTTCTATACCCGTCCCGAAGGCGTTTCTTTGGCGCTAACCGCGTGTATTAGCCGACCCCCGCTTTGCCAAAATAGTAAGGTAAGCGGCAACATTTCCCAAGAGGTACAACTCTTTCACGAGCCAACTCCTTTCACCAGGTAGCATCTCCCGTAGGGAGTATCCAGTACATCCAGCAAGTCATTCTCTAGACGATATGAATCCGAGGAACATGCGAAGATTCTGGCATACGATCAAGAAAACCCTGTGAATTCCAGTTTCGCGGGGCTCGGTACGAAATCATACATTTCGTTGAGCTGCAGGTCTAGAAGCTCAGCAGCCGGTGTCCCTACGAATTCCGGCCAGATCAACGCAACACATCCGCTTCGCCGGCCAGTCGTTTTCGCTTAAATCGAGCATATCTACATTTTCCTCTTGTTATCAAGGCTCTGCATATGAGCCTCAAGATGGCGAAAGATGGAGAGATTCATGAGCATATGCCTCACACCAAGCACAAGGAACAGAATCCTATGTCAAATTGGGTTTATGATGTTTTCCTCTGGACATTTTCGATCTTGGTGGATCTATTCTTCCGAGAAGTACACCCGCGTGGATCATGGAAAGTGCCTCGCCGAGGACCAGTGATTTTTGTCGCTGCCCCGCATGCCAATCAGGTATGATCCAACTCCTCCAAAGATGTCGCGCGGTGCTAATATAGCTCTAGTTTGTTGATCCTCTCATTCTGATGCGCACCCTGCGTACCGAATGTCACCGACGAGCTGCCTTTCTCATCGCTGCGAAATCTATGGATCGATGGCTGATAGGATGGTTTGCGCGGAAAGTAGGCGCAGTCCCGGTTGGAAGAGCTTTGGATATGGTCAAACCGGGGCCAGGCACTATCTATTTACCAGATCCCATTGAAGAACCCCTTCTTGTTCGCGGAGTTGGTACAAAATTCGATGACGGCAAGCTGGTCCAAATTGGTGGTTTACTGGTTCTTCCGAGCGTCAATGGAACTGCTGCCAACGCTGAAATTGCGGAAATAACATCTGCCGAAGAGATCAAACTGAAGAAGCCGTTTAAGGGCAAGGCTGCCATGATGCAAATGACAGGCCGGGTTGATGTAGACGACAGTGGCAAATTCACAGATCAGAGCGTCAAAGGAACAGTGGCAGGCTTTGAAGGTTCAATTTACAAAGTCGCCCCAAAGGTCGATCAAACCCAGGTTTATGATGCTGTGTTCGATCGTCTCAGCGCTGGTGGAGCAGTAGGCATCTTCCCAGAAGGTGGAAGCCACGATCGAACCGAATTGCTTCCTCTCAAAGCTGGTGTTGCGATCATGGCTCTCGGTGCTTTGGCAGCAAACCCGGACTGTGGATTGAAGATTGTTCCCTGCGGCATGAACTACTTCCATGCGCACAAATTTCGATCTCGGGCTGTGGTCGAGTTTGGCAACCCGATCGAGGTCCCGAAAGAACTTGTTGAACTTTACAGGAATGGGGAACGAAGAGAGGCAGTAAGTCAATTGCTGGATACTGTCTACCAAGCCCTAGTTGCTGTCACAGTCACAAGCCCGGATTACGATACTCTCATGCTTATCCAAGCAGTTCGTAGGCTTTACAATCCAACTGGCAAGAAGCTTCCTCTTCCCATGGTCGTCGAACTCAACAGAAGATTAGTCAAAGGATATACACACTACAAAGACGATCCCAGGATTGTTTCGTTAAAGAAGTCGGTCATTGATTACAACAAGCAATTGCGGTACTTGAATCTTCGAGACCATCAGGTCGAATACGCTAAATTCTCCATCCCCAAAGTTATCTTCCTCCTGTTCTATCGATTGGCCAAGATCTCCATGCTCTCCATTGGTGTGATTCCTGGGCTAGTACTCTTCGCTCCCGTTTTTGTCGCGTCTAAGATCATCAGCATCAAAAAGTCCCGCGAAGCTCTTGCCGCGTCAACAGTTAAGCTGCAGGGTCGAGATGTGATGGCAACCTGGAAATTACTCGTCGCTCTTGCATTCGCACCCATCTTGTACAACTTTTATACAATATTGCTCACTTACTGGACCTATCGGAACCGAGTCCAAGGTTATGTGGCTGATTGGGTGCCGCTTTGGGCAGTCGTTATTTTCGGATATATCTTCTTCCCAGCAATTACCTTTGCTGCCCTTCGTTTTGGCGAAGTTGGTATGGACATTGTGAAGTCTCTGCGACCGCTGGTCCTTTCTCTCAACCCAAGCTCCAGCAACACTATTCACAAACTTCGAGAACGACGAGCTGAATTGAGTGCTGAAGTTACCGATATTATAAATAAGCTAGGCCCAGAAATGTTCCCCGATTTCGACGCCGCCAGAATCGTTGCGGATCCTTTCCGCGCCGATGGAGCTGCAAGTCCATCGTCACCCACACATGGAGGATTCCGTCGTCGGGATAGCACTCACTCAGGCATCTCGGAAGCCGAAACTCCTCCTCAATTCCGGAGATTGAATATCGATGCATCGATAGGTGGCGGATCTAGCATGTACGGGCACCTACCACGTAATGAGTCCTTTAAAAATCTCGGAAATATTGCACTCTTTGCTACGCCCAGGAATAGTAGAAGTCGAAGTAGCAGCAGTGGTGGAGCTGTGGGATCAGCAGGGTTTTCATTGAAGAGTTTCAGCACCCTGGATACGAAGGCTAGCTTTGACGAGGTCAGCATGAAGATTAGAGGAGCAATGCGGGAGAGAGGTCAGATGCGGAGACGAAAGAGTGAGGAGGCTAGAGATGAGGAAGGAGATAATGATAGCGATGGTGAGGAGAGGAAGGACGTCTAGGATATTCAAGGCTTTGGCATAGAACTGCGAGTAGCTGGTTTTGTAATAATGGTAGTCTTTTGAGATCATGTAGCGCGGGCGTTCGGATAATACCATATGCATCTTTTTCAACCTTTTGCACATATCGTCTCAACGCCCTAAACTTGTACTGGCATTGTCCTCGTTTTGATTGGGACATCAGGATACCTTTGCTAGTTATGGATGATCCTACCGGGCCCCTACCTAGTCTAGGGAATGCTTCAGAGACCGTTCCTCCAGATAGTCTTAATATCTTAAGACACTTGGCGTGGGGGATTGTAACATTACCATCTCGAAATCGTACCACTAGTGGTTGTCAGAATTCGTGGCGCAAAGCTGCGTTTCAATGTACTGTAACTTATGGAACATTCGTAAAGTGACAAGCCATTACTTTTCAGATTGTTCCTCAGATCAGGGAATATTCAAAAAAGCGAAATGTCAGTTATGCTCTAAATGTCCCTCGAGAAATAGTACATTGAACACCAGTATTGCGTCGCGAATTCTGACACCCACTGGTGGTACCTTTGAAGTGCTTTTTAACGAGAGCCGCCACGAGACCAGAAGTCTCAGTCTCTCGGCCGAATTGGGAAAGGCCCGATGAAGGCCCGTTGGCTCGGTAGCTCCTCCTACCCCTGTCTGCTAGAAATTGGGGACTGAATAAATGCATGTTGCAACTACCACTCTTTCTCACCACAACAATTTTCTTCCGACTCCTCCAGCAAGATGGGGTTACCACCTTGGGAGACCAGTGACAGCCAGCTGTTTGCCTTGATCACAGGCGCAAATAGGTAAGAACAATGCCAACGTCTTTCACGATACTCGCAACCACATGCTCGAGGCAAGCTTCACAGCTAGTCCTTCTTCTATGAGCTTTCCTGTCTTGTTGGAACACCCAATGGCTCCAAAATAGAGTGCTAATAGCTTCATAGCGGCCTAGGCTACTCAATTGCCGCAAGGCTCATTGACGAGTTTCTTAGCTCGCCCTCGACATCTCCTACCAAACATCTCATCTTAATTCTATGCACCCGTTCTCCTATGAAGACTCGATTTACCATTTCCCGTCTTCGAGCTCACCTCAGAAAGCAAGCCGAGTATTCCGAATTTGCAAAGAAACAACGTGTTAAAGCCAAAGCTCAAAAGGTCGAATACAATTGGATGGATACCGTGCAAAGGGTTCACTTCCTAGGTGTTGAGGTTGACCTTTGCGATCTCAAGAGCGTATACGCAGTGGCAGATAAGCTCGTGAATGGGACTGTGGGTAGTCCAGATGCCACTACAATCGATGGACTCAGGCTTCCTCACGGGTCGCCTGGAACGCAGAGCTTTTCTGAAGGCGTGAAACAAGATCGGTGGGCATTGAGCCAAAAGGCCGGTTCTATCGGTGCGCAGAGGTCATGGGGCTGGGGATTGAGCGGCATACGGATTCCGAGACTGGATATTATCTTTCTGAGTGCTGGAACTGGAGCTTGGACCGGTGTTGATTGGCCAACTGCAATAAAGCTCGTGCTCACCGACTTTACAGAGGCTCTAACATATCCAGTCTTTAAAATAGCCAGGTCCGGGGCTGTCTTGAAACGCCAATCGACTCTGAAATCCAGCAACGCGGACGACGCTACACAGCCATTACTCTCAGAGCAAAAAGATCCTGATGAGCCACCTCTTGGTGAAGTTTTTTGTTCAAATGTGTTCGGTCACTATATCCTTGCCCACGAATTAATGCCCCTTCTATCTAAGCCGTCTTCTCCTTCATCCAATTCTGGAGGAAAGATCGTCTGGGTTGGAAGCATTGATGGTCTTCCTGAGCATTTCTCCCTCGACGATTTCCAGGGTTTGAATACGCCAACACCATACGAAAGCTCAAAACGACTTGTTGACTTCCTAGCTATAACTTCGGAGCTGCCTTCAGTCAAGCGTATTGCTGATCCCTACTTCGACAGTTCAAATACCGTAACAGCCTCCAAATCTCCTAACCAGAACGACAAAGCAGTTCAGGTTAGACCTAAGATGTATGTAACGCACCCTGGCGTCTTTGTGTCGGACATCTTTCCCCTACATTTTATTTTGTCGATGCTTTTCCTATGGGCAGCATATATTGCAAGATGGTTCGGAAGCCCGTGGCACACCATCTATCCATATGAGGGCGCTGTTTCTGCTGTCTGGGTCGCTCTTTTGGATACCGAAGAACTTGAGAATATGGAAGGCCATGGACAGAGAAAATGCAAGTGGGGATCTGCAACGGATACTCGAGGCGCAGAGAGAGTCCTGAAAACAGAAGTCTCAGGTTGGGGCTGGAATGGAGAGATTGAGAACTCCGTGGATGAGGCTAGGAGAAAGGGGCGAAGGAGAGATGCTGTGGAGCTCACAAAAGAAGCCAGAGAGGACTTTGAGATCACGGGAGGCAAATGTTGGGCAAAGATGGAGGAGCTGAGGAAAGAGTGGGAGGATATTTTGGGAGTCAGAGAGGAGGCTAAGTGACCTCTCTTCATAATGTTTACTGATTGTGCAAGTACTTATTGCCGTGGGCCGGGTAAATGAAATCACCATTTACGCTCTCCAAACTAATTATTTTGCTTGGTGTCTTGTAATATTGTTTGTGTTTGCTGTTTTTCGTGCTTGCCCAATTGCTTCACCTGCTGGCCCAATGTTCTTGAGGAACACTAAATCAATGTTTCATCACTGTTGAGACAATTAAAGCAAAAATCAAAAGGTTAATGTTCTAGCGGTTCAAGTACAATAAGCTGGATGCCAGCCTCAATGTTCCAGTATGGTCGGGACAATTGAAACAATGTTCGAGCATTATAAGTATAATAAGCTGAAGATCCAGTCCTCAATGTTCCAGTACTTTCGGAACAATCAAACCAAAATCAATAGGTTGATTTTGAGCATTTGAAGTAAAATAAGCTGAAAAAATCTAGTCCTTAATGTTCCATCACTGCCGGAACAATCGAACTAATGTTCGAGCATTATAAGTACAATAAGCTTAAAATTCAGTTAGAATATTTTGAACAATAAGAATCACTACACCTCTCAATTTCTCCATCACATATTTTGATTGCCTAAAGGAGAATTCGTCAATGTTCTATGCACATCTGAATGTCAATCTGGACATAGAGCTCTTAGTAGAGCAAGTTCTCCAGAAGAAATCTATGAACGCTCCACTTTTTTATCCCACACCCGAGTACAAGCCCCAGTTCCATTCATGCCTATTTCAAGAAACACAGATTATAGAGGCTCCACCACGTACAATCCACCGAATACAATCTAATCGGAATTGGAGAACAAGGAGGACCGGGAGAATGGGAAACGTCCTTGTCGAGCTGCCCTATTTCGCTCTTGCTTTCGCTCTTGTTGCGCCTTCTGAAACGAGTTCATGATCTCTTGTCGGCCCATGAACGAGAAATACCAAGTGTTACGTGCGTGTGAAATCCGGCAGTTTTTGTCCCAACGCTGAATACTGTTGTGCACCCCTAGGATGAATTAGTTGTTGCGTGAATAATGAGAAATAGGAAGGGGTTTCTTTTGGAACACTTGCAATAGTCACGGTCCAAGTCTCCAGTCTTGGGAGCAGAGATATCCATGCAGTCAAGACACAAACCATCCCAGTAATTATGGATCATTGTGCGAGTCTTCTTGATGTGGTGACCTTCAAGCTTCAATATGCAGGAGGAACAGGCACCTGTGGGAATGTCGCACTTCCAATGTACGAAGCCATCACCATCAACTATGTCCTCGTTACATTTCTTATGGAGACCATGAATAGGCCAGATCCCAGTCTTTTGAAGGCTGTCAAGGTAAGAGACGACGGACTTCTCCCAGACAGCACACTTCGTGGAGCAGAATTGGCCGGGTTCCAAGGGCTCGAAGACTGCCCGCAGAATCTCCTTTCTCATGCTGCCCTTCGCCGCATTGAGTTGTTCTAATGTTCAGTCAGCGCTAGAGCAATGGAAATAGTGAACAATTAAATGTTCCAGGATCGCAGACCATTGGGACGACGGGCAGGAGGTTACTTACGAATGACTCTGCCTGGGACATGAAGCTCCCTATGACGACTTGGATTGTGCTCCTCAATATGACCATCACCAGTGTGCGCCATTTTAAGGGTTACGTACGCGAAAGCCTTCGGGTGATCAAAAGCTTCCGAGTATGCAAGGTAGATGAGCTCCCCGAGATCATCCATCTCAAGATTCTTCCTGTCAAGCCGGGACCAGTATATTTCGAACCATTTGTTGAGCTTCTGAAGGTGGATGAAGTATTTTCTGCTGAACGCGATCGCGTTGTAGATCCCCTCTCTCTCAATGAGGTACGAGTCGTCGATTAGATTGCCATGAAGAGCGCGGAGCCATAGCTCAGCACTGCATATTGTGTCTTCATGGAATTCGATGACATCGCGACTGCCCTCCTTGAAAGTCGCCGCTCAGTATTTTCTTGAAGTGATCGGAATTGTCCATTAAGACTTTGCGAGAGACCTTCATGGTAGCAGTCTTAACCAGCAGGTGGGAGCTACGACCATCTGTAGTACGGAAGTCGTATTCACACACCATGATAGTCAAATCACCAGCGGGATCGATCTCGTCGAAGCCTGCGTCCTGCGCCATGTCAAAAAGTGAACCGAAGTGCAGAAAGCGAAGAGACTTACAATGGGGGCAGACATCTTGGCGGTTTTGGGTTTTCAGGAGTACAATTTGGTTTGTGATGTTGAGGGAAGGTGGAGGAGTAGTCGAAAGGTTGAGGACGACTCCTTAAATACTTGTGGCAGCGGAAGCGAAATAACCTTATGACGGAATATGTTCAAGTGAATTCGTGGGCCACTTTCGCTTCACCTTTAGGCCATTGTCCTGGGAACTTGAGGCTCACCTTCGGCTTATTATACTCATAATGCTCGAACATTGCTTCCTTAGTCCTGACCATGCTGGAACATTCAGGTTGCAATTCAGATTATTGCGCTTATTATGCTCGAACATTGGTCCAATTGTTCTGACAGTGATGGGCTGGTTTCCAGCTCATTGTGTTGGAAATGCTCGAACACTGTTCTGCTTGTCCCGACCGTGATAAAACATTGAGAACTGAATTCTCAGCTTATAATAATAACTTGAAATGCTGAGACTTATTCTAATTGTTGCAAAAGTACCGAAACATTAAGGACTGAATTTTTAGCATATTTTATTTAAAATGCTTAAAATTTAACTTTTCACTTTGGTTTAATTGTTTCGAAAGTACTGGAACTTTGAGGACTGGATTTTTGGCTAATTTTTTCTCGAATTGCGAGAACATTGACCTTTTGATTTTGCTTCAATGGTCCCAGCAGCGGTAAAAAACTGACTGAATTTCTAGTATTGTACTTCATCACTGGTCGAGATGGCTAGAGGAGTAGGGAATTCTTATAAGCAACTTGCTATAAAGCAGGAAATCAGAGACCTGGACAAGCTGATTTCTGAGGGCGAGGAGTACTAGGCAGCATCGTTTCCAGGCGAAAGATTCCACACGGTGATTGTGTCACGTGACACATTGACGCGGGCAGGGCCTTGTGTCCCTGCTGCTTCTTTTCTATTTAGACGTTACTAATAAAACCTATCACAGTCTGCTTTTTTTAAGAAGAGCCCCGTTACGTAGTACCTAGTCCTGATAATAGTAACGGAAAAGATTTGTTTATTAATTCCTCGCTTAAATTTGCGGTTTCCCCAGAGACGTCGCTTTTTACAAAACATAGCAATGGCGCTATTTTTCTTATTATGTTCTGCTTTCCGGGAGGGATTTTCAAACATTTATTACAAGGGATTGTGACAATGCGCTCTCTATCCTAATGTGCAACTTTTCATCCTCACTAGCAAGGGTTTCTAGTAGTAGATGTTACAGTGAGCCAAGTTTTCCATTTCATCTTTCTTGTTTTCCAGCGTGGGCTGCAGGGATTTTCTGAAAGGTGGGAGGTGGTATCAGGCTGTCCGGTAGCCGATAGCTGTTTATCGTTTCCACACATCAAATAGAGGAATGCAAGCTTTAAATCACACTTCAAAATCGCGTCTGTTAGTATTCTGGTTGCCGAATATGGCCTATTTATTTGGTTGTAATTGTCTCGACTTTACTAGAACTTTCAAGTTGTCTACAGACTTTGATGTGCATTGGAAACAAAGCACTTATTGTTCCAGAAGAACTTGGTTACTGCTATAAGAGAAGGCCTTAAACCAAACGCCACAAAGTTAAGAAGAGGCCAGAACGAGAGAACAGCCCCAAAATGCACAAAAACCCCTTTACCAAAACCGTACTCGAAGCCCAAGAGGGCCTATTCCAGAAGCTCGAATCTTCAATCAAATCATCTTTCGACCAGGTATTGAAAGAGCAAGTGAAAAAAAAAAAATGCCCACACCTTGAAGAACATTTTCAAAAACCACAGAATTGAAAGTCAAGAAGATTTAAAACATTGCGAAGCGCAAACACACCCAACTAAGCCTCCCTACAAATCCAAGCATCGCCTCCATCTCAGCTTTCAGCACTGGCCTTCCTCAACCTGCATCGCGAATAAGTAAGCAGCAGCCTCATTTTCCCTCGCCTCGCCTTGCGTTGTGTTTTTTTAATCAAAGACTCAGCCTCACTTCTCGTAATCGTACTCGGTCTGGCTGCGGCTGCCGTTGGCTTAGCCTTGAGTGAATGGATCCATGCGAGGATACGAACGCAGATAATATATTGCCACTATAACTTAGTGTAGTGGTGTGATGCTTTGAAGAATATAGTCGATGAATTTGAAATGTTATCGAACCCCAAAAGAGATATTAGTTCAATCGAGTTTTAATAAGTAGTGTAATACGTCAAAGGTCTAGATATCCATTCACAAATCTAACTCTATTCACATTATTCACACCCCAAATCCTAATCCAGCTTCTCCCACTATATTAATACCCTGCTTCTTATCAATCCCTATCTCCTTTCCAACTCACTCAACGTGAATTACCAATATGTCTGAGAACCTGCTCAGCCCAACCAAACCAAGCGGCGAAGTCGTTTCGGAACAATACCATCAGGTACTATTAG
The DNA here is from genome assembly GCA_002865625.1 of Hyaloscypha hepaticicola. NCBI lineage: Eukaryota > Fungi > Ascomycota > Leotiomycetes > Helotiales > Hyaloscyphaceae > Hyaloscypha > Hyaloscypha hepaticicola. The sequence goes on from KZ613479.1 coordinate 551,222, forward strand.
GCAGCAAAATCTTCCCATCACTTCTCACATAAAAAAGTGGAGATTCTGTTCGTAACTCAGATTGGTGTTGTGTTGAGCATATTACGAGTTAAGCGAGGGGCGGCTGAGGAGGCTGGGGACTTCGCCTCCTTTTTTTTTCGGCGGGCTTTTCGGGAGGCTGAATTTATACGGAATGTGGTTTTTCGTTGGGAGGGATTGGGTGGAGAATGATGGGGGGACAATGTGGTAGCTACCTGCAGAAGGTCTTTTGGGGAAAGAAGAGGGGGGGGTTGTTAGAGAGGAAGTCATCACGTGATATTCACGTGACTGTCCAATTGCCCCTTTCCGATCTATCGCACCTAGAGATTTTGAAGTTGAAGCCACAAGGAATGATCAAAGATGGCACAGATGATATTGTTGAACTTTTTGTTATTGGGCAACGAGGAAGCCTCTTCTGCCATGCTACAGCGCTATGTAAGAAGGAACTCCCCACCAGGCGATCCAGTCCAGATCAAGCCATTCCATGATGAATCCAAGCCATCCATTATGTTAATGCATCATTTCCCAAACGCCGTCTTAATGCTCGTAAATGCAGACCATATGATATCCTGGCAGCAAGGCCCATCTAACGAACATTGTATTAATGTCCAACGCCTATAGCGTCGCCATCTTGATCTTGTTCACATTTCATGTCATGTGAAGAATGACAAAGGAAATTCGTAGTGCTCATCCCCCATGATTAGGCGTAATTACTGCTTCGTTGACCGCCGAGGAAGCGCGAGAAGAGATTCCCTCCCAGGCGTGCTTTCTTCGCTGGCTTCTCCTCGATGACTTCCCGCTCGATCTCATAGGGGAGCATGCCGTGCTTGCCGCTGTGGTGACCGGCGATCTGTACATGTACAATGTCTCGAGTAACGTGGTGGGGGCTGTTGACGTATGGTCCTCGGCTAGAGTTGGTTTCCAATTCCTCAATGTAGCTACCGATACTTGACTCTGGAGTGCCAGCCCTTGAGATCGAAGAGATGTAGGACGACGCAGATGAACCGACAGTGGAGGAAGTATCGCCAGTACCGCTGCGTGCTAGACCAGGCACATCTGTGGAGGAAGGCGGGGAGTCGTACCTTGGTCTGTTTGCGTCGAGATAGTGACTTTCGTATGGCAAATGCTTCTCTTGGTAGGCTGGCGCCCAGTATTCGCTGACAGACTGGTATTGGATTCGGCGTGCCTCGGCCTCCTGCAGTTGCCTTTGTTCCTTTTGTGCCTTCTTTCTGGCCTCTTGCTCCCGTGCAGCTTGTTCTGCTAACTCGATCTCTTGCCGGATGGGTGCGAGGAAGGGGTCGAGGTGGGTGTAGAGATCATCTTCGCTGATGTTGAGATCCCAATCGAGGAGGAAGAGAAGTTGCTTCTCCATAAGATTGACCTCGGTCCTCGAGAAGCCAAAGGGTTCGTAACCTCGAACATTCGAGTACTCAGCCCAGTGCTTGTTCTTTGGCGATGAGTCATTGAGGAATTTTGCGGAGAGGATTAGCGCTGCGAGGAAGATTCTGTGAACAGTACATCTCAATCCCTTAGCAACAGGAGGTAATCGTTGCTTTAAACGCTCGAGGTAGACCAAAGTTGTCATCAGAGTTGGTACTTGGACGTTTGATTTCCGTACTAGCGAGCTGATGAAGCGTTCGAGAGAAGGTAAGTCAGGTTGAAGTTCTGAAGAGTCGTTTGGTGGTGATGGTGGTGGTGAAGGAGGTAGTCGACTCGGTGGGGTGGCTGTTAGTTCGCATTGGATGACTTCTTGTGCCTTGATTGCAAGGTATTGAACCATCTGGGTGCTGACTGGCATGTAGATGAAGTGCTCGAGGGCAGCCTCGTTCAGAGCTCTTGAGGGAGACATGTTGTTTGTATGTGTGATGTTGTTGTGTGGTGTTGTTGAAGAATAAGAGCTTTCCAAAGATCGGACGACGTTGATGATTCAAACAGAAGAGCAAAGCAAAGCAAATAAAAATGGGTATCGTATAAATTTGAGGCTGTCGTGTAGTATTGTCGTTTATTAGTTTTTTGTCTTACTATTGTAAGAGAAGAGTCGTGGAATTAGTGCCAGTAGACTAGGCAGGGTCGAAGCGAGGCTGGGAAAGGCTGTGAATAGGAGGGCTGGCGCAGGGGTGGGGCGAGCTTAGAACAACCGGCAACGTAAATTTGCTGGCTAGGCTGGGCTGGAGCTATGAACGGACACGAAATCGTTGACAGATCTCAGGGCCAGTGACGAGGATTGTCGTGGACGCTTTCCGGCCAGCGGGAAGCTTTCTTCTTTTGTGGAAGGGCAAAGGCCAATTGCCAGACAATAGCGGAGATGCCTGACGAAGTTGTTGGCGCAGCAAACACTCTATTATGCAGCGGCGAGGTTGACGACGGGAGGCGGCCGAAGCGATGCGGCTTGGCTTGCAAGTGCGAGCAGCTGCAGTCGAGAGACGAGAGATCGTGGAAGCGGAGGGATGCAGGATCTTTTTAACAATGCCGCCTCGCTAACAGCCTGGAGGATTGCCTGCACTGGATAATTATTTGAGGAGATGAGGATCACCAAAGCAGCCGGGCACAGAATTCCTGTCGAGTGACAGGAGCTCGGAGTGCTTTTCGTGGAGACGCACAGACTTTCGGAGGTGGCGTTTTGACAGGTTCGTCTGTTCCGCGTGCAAAAGGAGTAGCCGGGTCTGAGTGTTTCGTTTCGAGGGTGTCGAAGATAATGTACTCCTGAGAGAGAATGTGATGAACCTGCACCTGGGATCTGACAAAAAGCCTGCTCGAAGTCGAGATCGGGAGTGGTGAGGGGGTACGGGGATGGGCGAGGAGGTCAGTGGGTTGTTAGTGATTCTTCAAACCTCGAAATGAGAGTTGGGTGTGGATGGTATATGTATTCGAGTACACTGGGTCGTCGTCTGGGCCAGACGCAGAATGACAGGCTGGTGGAGGTCAGGAGTAACTGCCACTACTCTGCCCTTAATCGTTCTCACACAACTGGCACAGTCTAAGTTTGCCTGGCTAGGAGTAGATTATTTTGGTCTCCAGTAAGGAATTTGGAGCGCTCGAAGGGGATGGTTGGCCTAGGATTGATGGCTGGCAAATAGAGTGGAGCGATGGGTCCGTAGGCGCTGGGGAGGAATGCTGACGGTCGACCCCTCGTTCCAAAAACAGCCAAGGATGGCTGGGTGGAGCAAGGAGGGAGGTTTCAGCCCACCGCGCAGGGGGCTCGAGGAATGATCGACTGGAGGGGGAAAAGTTGATTATTGTTGGCCCTTGGTGAAGGGGGCAAGGGAGGCGAAGATTGGTTTGCCTGCAGGGCTTGCGTGAGTCGTGCGCTGTGGCCTTGTGGCACTGGAGATGCCGCTCGAGGGAGTGCGCTCTGTCTGTCTGTCTGTACTCGTACCTCGTGCCTCTTGCCTCAGCGGCGCGGGCGGTGTCTCCTGCGTATTTCAGATCTCCTTCCGCTGGCCGTCGTTCGTCCGTTGCTGCTCCTGTCGAATCTGCGACTCCCGCTGGCTCCAATAACAGATTGGCGATGCAGGGCCGCGATGATCGTGAAACGAGGGGATCCGAACTTATCGCATGCAAGATCTCGTGTCTGGTCAGAAGCGTGTCGTGATGTGCGTGCTGCGTGCCAGAGTAATATGTACCAAGAGACGTGCAGAGTCGAGGATAGAGTGGATAAATCAATGTTCCGTGGTGATGGATGGGGAAACGGAAGAAGCTCTACGAGTAATGTACTCGATTATGCACTGAGGCAGGAGGCTGGTATATCACCGCCAGTTATTATTCCCACGCAAGAAAATGACTGTCGGTGTAGATCAAGAGGGTGTGGAGATGGGCATCAACGGGCTGGATCTGGCGGATGAGTTGTACTTTTGCGACTTTTGCTGGCAGTGGATGATGGCTCTTCAACGGTCATCCCCTCTGCCAGCGATCACGCATTCTTTATGTTCCTTGCACGGGTGGTCGGGCTAGTCACTGGAATGGCGACACATGATTGAAGGTGTTGATGATCGCTCCCCGCCTCCTTGGGCATGCGTCGAGATGTCGACGAGTTGAGCATGATGCGTTTGGCGAGATGGCTGGGGATGGTTTGGCCACCTGATATTACGCCGCGTGAGAGAGGCTTTGCAGCCCACATCTGCAAAGAAAACTCAGCAAAACCAGAAATTTTCAAACTTCGCCATTCTGCTATCTTGCTCGGCGGCCTTGATTGGCGTCCGTCAAATTTCATGCGTCTGGCACCAGAGAGCCGGTGCCCAGCCCGGCGATCTTGGGACGCGTCTTATTTCCCCCTATTGTGCTCTCCCTACACCGGCAGCTGAAGATCTAGACATTTTGAGCTTGTCTGGGTTGTAGTGCTCGGCATCGACGAGGTGGTGGTCGAGTCCCTTGGATGACTAAGGGCAGGAAGGGGGGCCCCAGGGGTAGCTGAGAGAGGAAAGGCACGCTTTGATGATCAGGCATGCCCCGCAGCCAAAGCAAGTTGAATCAACTGATCGTCAGGGACCTGGACCGGCTGGCATTGGTACAGTCGTCATCTGCCTTTGAAACAGCCCAGGAGGCCTGCCCATCCTAGATTGGCCCCTCATCGTCTTCGCTGCCCTCTCGAGAGCCACTCAACATCGTGAATTCCATCTTTGCTGTGAAGGCCTCGTACACGTACACTTGCCATGCGGCTGATCTACCTCCCAAAACCATCTCACTGTTGGAAGTACTCTTGATCCGCACCATCTCATTCGTCCAGCTGACATCTCAAATCAACATCGTGGAACAGCCCCAATCTCCGCGAGTTTTCGCAGCCATCGGAAGAAGACCTTGAGTTTGCAAGCTGTGGCTGTGCTCGACCTTTCTTTTCATCTGCACCAAGGAAATTTGCATACTTGGGGCTGCGCAGGGGCGGTCGCTCCGGCCGAGGCCCAGCAGCGCTTGTATCAGCGAGATTTCTCGCGGCTGCTCGAACTTCGCCGTGCTCTGCTGAAATCCTTCATCAAACAAACGACTCTCTAGCATGCCCTCCAAATGATACGTATCTGTTTGCAAAGGCAAGGTGAGCGAAACGCTCAAAGAATGGCGGATGCCTGCTTCGGCGGCTGTTGACAGCGCGTCTGGAAACCCCGTGAAGCGCCCGTTCGAGCAAGCGCTCACGGGGGCCGCCAGCTCTATATTTGGCTTCCAATGATGCGCCTGAAAATCCACCAACACTTTACTTATTAATATCTTTGTGCAATCTCTCTTGTCATCTGAAGAAACGCTGAAGGCCATATTTTGCATAAAGTAGTGCAATGCGAACGTGTTATTTGAGATCGTTTGCCGTGCCGGTGAGTTTGTTTGCAAATTCTTGTCTTGGTTTGTAGGATCGTTAGGCAAGCCGCCACGACTTACAAGTACTATGTCGGAGATACAGGCTGCCGTTCAGCATCTGGTCATTATTACGGTGTCCATCATACCAACAACAGTTGTCTCGCTTACTTTTGGACAATTCAAGATTCACTGCCTCCCTCAAATGTTCCGGATCCTTTCAATGCTACCGTCACATCCGCAAGTCCTGTCTAGAATACACCCATACAAACGCATCTGAGTATCGGTATTTCGGGCTCGCACCACCTCACCTCACCTTCCCCACACTCTCGGGTCCTCTCCCTCTCTCGTGACCTGTTTCCCTACGAGATTAAGATCTAATCGGCACAACTCCTTCTCATCCAGGCACGTAGACATCTCCCTCAATACGACCGAGCCATCACGTCTTCTACATTTAGATCGCACGTACACAATCCAATACAAACAACCACTCACATCCAACTCGCGAGATGTAAATAGAGTAACCTCTCCCTCTTTGTCACACTCAAATATGCAAGCAACAGCGTAAGCCCTTCTCCTCACATAACCTAAACAAGACTTACCACGCCCCAAGTCACACAAACGTCACAAATCCCTTTGTAACACCACCCCCTCCAGCGCTCGCTCGCGCGGATAAATATATCCCTTTACTGTAGGATCCCCAAGTTACATTCGGAGAATTATTGGTATTTCTATCGAATAAGCTTATGTTATGCAAGGAGGTAAGGCAGGAAGACCCGACCCGACGAAATGGATGCGAAGGAGGGGATGCGTGCGTGCATGCAGGAAGCAAAGGATGAATCCTAAGTAAACTGCAGGATTGTCGATCCTGTGGATTGCGCAACGGAACGGAGATATTAGACACCTTGCATTTCGCAATAGAATCAATAGAATTTAGATTATTGATTCCTTGGTTGGTTGAATTGTGTATTTGGAATTGCACGTTGATGGTTAAAAATGGTAAGGGTGTAAGACAGTTCCAGCAATAAGTATTGTATATTTCGATCGATTGTGAAGTGAAACTTCAATGGGTATCCATATCCAACGCTCCTGGAACCCTCCCTTCCCTCTCTCCTATTCCATTTGTCCAATCCTCATCTCCCTTTGAATATTTCAAGTGAGGTATCAATTTAAATACAGCGGAAAGTTAACCCCTTCACTAAATTCCTCGTTCCGTTTGATTTGTATCACTGGTCTTCATCCCAACCTCCCTGCTCCATCAAGAATCCCATCACTCTATCTCGCAGTCCCTTGAGCTCGTTGCCGAGCGAGGAAGTCCACTGCTCTTCCACACATCTAACCCTCTCCTTCAAATCATCTGTAAGTCTAACTTCTTCGTCGGCCTCCACCTCCTTGAGCTCCCTGTTTACCTCGGCCTCGGTTTCTCCCTGCGCAATACGTTGTGTGCGCATCAAGCGACAGTTCGCCTGCGTGACTCCGCTCTTCACTTCGTGCAGTAGACACAATAGATTCGTTTGACTCTCAATAAACTGGTATGTACTCTTCTCCGTATGCTCCAGTAAGCTGTGCAGATACTGCATGGGGAAAACATGGTAGCTCGGGTTCTCCTCGTACTCAGACATCGGGATCTGGATCTGAAAATTCGTCAAATCCTTGGGGATCTTCTCCGTGATGCGTGACAACGGAGGAGCGATGTCCCAGAATGCAGAGAGCTGGACCTCGACGCCGCGCTTGACGTTCTCCTCGATGATATCCATGAACTCTTCGGTGCGTTTCAGGACCTCTTGCTCGAAGGCTAGTTTCCGCTTCGATGCGTCTTCGGCGAAGAATGTTTGGGCGTTGAGGAGCTTCTCTTCATTCTTGGCGAGGCGGTACGGTGTAATGACCATGTCCCTATACCTGTCGTTCCTGTCGGATAACAGATCGAAAAGCTCTCTGTGCAGCTGTTCACGAGCTTCGAATATCCACTTGAGTAGGGTTAGTTTTTCAAGCAGCTCTGGTTGCTCGTCGCCTTCTTCTTGTGTCAGATTGGGATTTTGCTCCTGAGCGTCAACAAAAAGTTGGCCTCGTAACTGGGTGAAAAGGTCAGTTGCTCGAGCTACTCGGTCCATAAGTAACTCGTTGAGTGGCATGACGACTTCTTTCTGGAAGAGCTCAAATTCAAGCTTGCACGCTTCCTTTTCCTTCTCTTGGGCCGTGGTTACCGCGGTTGCCTCGATTTTTGCAGCATCCGCAAAGGACATATTCCCTGATTCAATTTCTCGTTGGATATTCAGGCGCAAAGAGTTCCGACGCTTAGACGCCTCCGCTGCAAGATCTTCTCTGATTTGTAGACTGGTCTTTTGAAATCGCGCCTTGGTGGCTTCGACTTCGGTGAAGTCAGAAAGAACGCGGACGATGGTGCGCATGGAGGTAAGGTCTGGATGATTGTTGTTGACTGCCGGATGATGGCGGGGATACGGTGGCGGGAGAGTAACGAGGCGGGAGACGTCCAGATGGTCTGGGTTTGGAGTCATGGGCGGCGCTGAATACGGAGTTTGAGGCTTCGAAGGAGTCAGTGGGGGTGGTGGAGATGATATATCTTGTTCATGTAGCCCAACTTTCTCTGGGGGATATTCATCGGGTCCATAGGCATATTTCTCGCTTGGGCCAGCTGCTTCAAGGCTTGTCATACTCCCATTGAGTAGTGTGTTCCCATTGGCGTATTGCAATGCCTCTCGCAATTCTCGTGGCACGCCCATATACTTGGATTCGCGCTTTGAACGTTCTAACTTCATGGAGCCGATACCGTCCGAACCTTCCTGGCTGACTTCCCACCATCTGCTTGACGGTCTGCCCCTAGAATCCGAACCATCGGGTGCTTCACTCACGCTCATGCTTGGAATTGGTGACAACGATGGCATGTAGCCATTCCAGTAGGTAGAGTCAGGTCGTGCGAGCGCCGGGGAGGGTGGACCTGAGCTCGAAGCCCGCTCAGCTTGAATCTGCGGCTTCTCATGCAAAGCAGCTGTCAAAGAGCCTCGGTGAGATCTCTGCCCAGGCAATCCAGGAGATTTAGGTCCAACGGATGAATCAGGAGTCCACCCACTTGAACGTGAAACTGTTGATTGAATTGATTCCGATTCCCGACGAGGGCTACTGTACGGTCGAAACAGGTCACGAGTTAATTCCAAAATCTCGGATCCCATTGCATCAATAGCACTAGCGTACTTATCCCTCCGTAATCGAGATTCGTTAACAATGAAGTCAGCGAATATGCGAACTCGTTCGCTATCAGTCGTTGCAGCAGCTTCCTTCTGTGCAAAGGCTTGATGCCGTTCGATGGCAGCACGAGCAAATTGCTCAGACGGCGAAAGTTGCGATAATTGGCTCGAGCTGGATTGACGCGAACCAGGTCTGGATGGATCCCGTGGTGGGGCTGTTGCTGCTGACTCGTTGGGTATATGCAAGGGGCTGGGTAAAGGACGACCAGGAGTGCCGAGAGATAATCGACTCTGAGGTGGTGGGGTTGGCAAAGCTTTAGGAGGTATTGCAGGAGAGGTGTTATTGAACGCAGCTTTTAGCTGTTCCGGCGAGAATGGGGGCGTTGGAGCTTCAGGGTGCTTTGAAGAGTGAGGTGGACGAGGAGTAGATCCACGTGAGCCTGCATCTGGGATTGCTCCTTGTATGGGAGTTGGGTGCTGAGACAGATTTGCAGTACTCGGGGTGTCTGTTTGATTGGACGTCGCGCTTCTCGGTGTTGACCTCCTAATTGTTGGTCGTCGGCCGAGGACAGTAGCAGGAGGGACCACAATATCTGACGGAGTGATGGCCTCAGCCCAAGGATTGTTTGACGGCTCATCGGCATGATCTGGAGCCCTCCTCGTCTTGCTTTCATTCCTCCTTTCCCGAATACTCTTCGGGTCCCCTCGTACTGCGCGAGTTCGTGTTAGACCTGAAGAGCTGGATCCGGAGTTGGATAAATCATTAGGAACGGTGCTTGAACTAGCAGTCGCTGTATCGATATGAAGACCTCTGTTAGGTGACTTCCTCCTGACTGATAAGTCCTCATCTACCCAACCAGCAGGGGTTGGGGGAACTGGACCTAAGCTTGACATTAGATGAGGAGGCCTTCGGGTTGGCGGAGATGTCATATGATCGTTCGTCCGAGTCATGCTTTGAGATCTTGACTGTGCTGGGGGTGGACCCGGCGGAGGGGGAGGCAGTGGCATCCCTGGCTCCCATCTTACTTGTGAAGATCCACGTGAGCGTGAGGATGAGGGTGTACTGATTGCCCCAGTAGACGCAGCCCTTCGCGAAGCTGGCGGGCGAGAATTTGCGTAGAACGGCTGGTCCTCCTCCGACGAGTACGGTGCTTCAACAATAGATATCGGTGCGGGTCGCCGTGCCGCTGGGGCGTTCTCCCTGTTAAGCTCCGGGGATTGTCGTGGGGAATCATGAGCAGTCCTTCTTGTGAAGGTAGAGATGTTGAATATGGATGGCGGTCTATCATTGGAGCCTGCACGTGTCCGTGATGGAGGCGGAGGCGGAAAGCTAGGATTCGAAGCAGGTTCGGGAGATGATCTGTACAAGTTTGGTGATATCCGAGTAGCAGGTGATGATACAACCTCGTCATTAGGGGAGACCACTGGTGCACGTTGACTTCGTGGTGGAGAGTAGGGAGGTGGGGCCGGTGTCACGACTAATGTTGCATTAGCCCAATTATGTTGGGAAAACTTAAAAACTCATGTGTGATGCATGAGTATGTACAGAGGGGATAGTTCAAAATACCTTCTGTATCTTGAGCCCTCCCTATGCTGGCGTATCCAGCATCTGAAGCAACACTCGGCGAGTTCAACCATTGTTGAGGGTTGTAAGGCCTCGAAGCACTGACTGGGGTGTAAGTCGACGGATTGTACCCAAAGGGCGCACTCAACGAATTCGAGGAGATGGCCGAATTAGGTGTCTGGTGAACCTGGGGGCCGGGGGCGAGGCCGAGGGACGTCGTGAGGGGATTGAGCTCCAGTCGACGACGAGCTGCATCTCTCAAGGCGGACATGATGGTTGCGGCCTAAAATAGCCACAAAACCCTCTTGGCGTGTCGACTTTTGCGGGGACGAGACAGGACAGCTCAAGCCCAACGAAGAGCTCTGGGCTGCGTCTGCGTCTTGCGGCGACGGCTTCGCCCCGAACTCATCTGAAGCCAGAGAGTAAGGAAGAAGATGAGGCTCGTCGTGCAGACAGCTCGAAAATACTGGCGGGGTCCGGCCTCCCTTATGGCCTCCCTCGCTCGACGGTCCATGCCTCTCATGCTTGCAGCTTTGCTACAGACTACAGCACTTCTTCCATGGTGCTGCATCTCCACCTGCACGCGGGCCAGGGTCTAAATATGGGAGACTCCACCATTGGCCGCGCTGCTGTGATGTGCAGGAGATCCCTGGCGTGCACGTCGGCGCTGGCCAATAGGGCGCTTGTTGCGGTTAAGGTTGGCTTCTCTCAGCGCTTATTTTGGGCATTCTCCATGGGAGTCCATGCACAAATCGCACGTTGAGCGGTCGCTTGCACCTGCTTGCGCAGCGCCCAGATTTAAGCTTTTCCACTGATGGCACAGATACTGATAGCTGTGATAAGATGCCGGTCGATGAGGTGTGAAGCCGTGTGAACGATTCTGCGCTGTGCATGCGCGGCCACTTGACGGCGGTCCTATATGTGGAAGCGTTATACACGCAGCGTCGCAGTTCCACCGCCATACCGCCAGACACCGACGCTGGCGCTCGAGGTACCCGAGATTCAATCTCGCCATGCAGGAAGCCTGTCGGCATTTCCAGCTCTCGAGGGCAGCGGGCATCAGGTGCCGATCAGCCAGCCAGCCTGGATGCTGCATGTATCGGCCATATATGGCCTGTCTAGCATTCGCAGCATGAATCTGTAAAGTGTTGTGAAGCTTCCGATGATCACACATCGAAGTTTGAATCACACTGCGTGGTAGCCGTTAGCGGGGCGTCGAGCCAAACAAAAATAGAACATCGCACGGGTGTGGGAAACCTTCCTCGCTCACCCATGGTCGGTTCCCAGAATAGCGGTTGGACCGAGAACAGCTTACCGTTCGGAAGTTCTTTCAGCCTTCTGTAAAGCCACCTGCTGTTTCGAGGCACAGCGTGATGCTCAAGCTCAATCTCCAAAGATGGAATGCTCAATTAGTGACGACAATCGATCCGAGACAAACAGACTCGGTGAATCTTACAAAATAGTATTATGTGGCGGCGCCGCTGAGAAATCCGAGAATAGCTTTCGATTCCGTTCGAATTCATGGGTCGTGCTATTCCTCCACACTATCATACATCTTTATGCTTCCTTACAGGCCGACTCGAATCGAGCTACAATTCCAGTAATTCCTCTGGTCCGTAGAGAGCTCAATGACAATATGCTGACGGATCCATCACATCACCTTGTCCAATTCCAAATATATCGGCCAGTCTCATCTCATCGTGCTTCTCGAGATCCATCCTCCCCCTTCATTCAGTCTCGTCTCTGTTTATTTCTCCCACAGCGCTGTGAGTTATGCACATCCTCGGTCCGGATACAGCTCATTCTGCCTTGCTCCCACTGCCAGAGCTTTCTCCTGACCCGCCGGACAAGAATTCCTCTGGCAAATCCATTCCAACCCTTCTAGCAGTGAGGCGCACTCTTTCCTCTTCATCCATGCCCATGCCCGGATTATATCTTTCCAACAATGTTGCGTACATCCTTTGTGCCTTGACGTACTGTAAGAACTGCTCCGCTTGCTCGATTGGGGTTCTTGACTCGGAGGCGATTGTGCTTCGGATGCGAGCTTGTAGAGGTGACCTTGACTTTTCGGACAGTGGCCGAGAAGGCAGTTCACGTAGGAAAGCCCGATATATAGACCGAAGTTTCGTAGGAGTAGCCATGGTGTAGTTGGAGGAGGGAAAGTGATGGCTGAGGTGGAAGTGTTCTCTACGTGGCGGAAAAAACTGGCCGAAATTGGCCCCTGCGCGAACACCAAAACTACCTTCTTCAACATACTTTCTTGAAGGAATCGGGGACAATTGAGATTTTAAAAGGGTGTCTAAACTTACACGAGTCATAGTAAGTTACAAGAAACTTTTTGTTTCGATTTGTTAAGAAGATAAATGCTGATGTTGCGATATTTCTTGAGGTGCCAATTTCGGCCAGTTTTTTCCGCCACGTAGAGGTGTTGATGTACAGTAATCCTGGAGATTTGGCCCGACTTTTCTCGATCGGCGTTTTCAAGGTCCGACATGTTTTGGCTCTCAGCCTCGCCTCAAAATTTCACACCTCGCCTTGAACATGCGAAACTACAGTATCTCTATGCATTGTGCATCGTCAGTGTAATGGCTACAAAGCTCCAACCATGTCTCCGTGTACGCAATACTTGCACAGGTCTCTCAAGATTTGACTGCCGGTCTCTTGCCAGCTATGCTCCCTTTAATCGACCCCAAGCGCCCTTGAACCCCGTAACAGCTCGAGGCAAATTCCCAGCCGCCGCGTTATCATACCACTGGGACACACTCCCACCGACCCCAGAACAACTCAATCACGCCTCGAAGTTCTTCAAGGCGAAGCCTCCGGCTTTTCTGTGGTCTGCCGAAAAATTCAAGACGATCGACTTCAGCGACAGCCCAGAGGTCTGCTTCCTCGGACGTTCAAATGTTGGGAAGTCATCACTTTTAAATGCTCTTCTGTGTCAAAAGATAGCAAATACAAGTGCAAAGCCCGGTCGGACAAGACTCATGAACGCCTTTGCGGTTGGAGGGGAAGAGGACAACGGACGGAACAGACTGGTGGTAATGGACATGCCCGGATATGGCCATGGAGGGAGAGCAGAATGGGGAACACAGATTATGAAGTATTTGGAAAAGAGGAAACAGCTGAAAGGAACGTTCCTCCTCGTTGATTCCGAGCATGGCGTAAAAAAGAGTGATCAGCAGCTTCTAGCTGTTATCAAGCATCTCGGGATACCATTTCAAGTTATTCTGTCAAAGGCAGACAAAATTGTGTATCAACCAAAAGGGTCGCTACGTACTGAAGCAATGGATATACAACTTTCAGAATTGAGAAGGGTTATGGAGAGTGTGAAGGAGTGGGTGCAACCAAATTCAGAGGATGATGGAGGAGCAGTTGGAGAAGTCATTGCTTGCAGTTCGTCTGCATGGATTGATGGAAAGCGCATGGGCATCGATGCTGTCAGATTTGCTATGCTACGCGCAGCCGGACTTGAGTATCGAACAAGCATTCCCACGGGTAAACAAGTGGAAATTATACCTCATGAGGAGATATTTGGAATCCAGCATGGTTGAGCGGAGGATGTCTCAAGCAGCACCAAAGAACGACAAGTTGAGGCCAAGGACAACTATCAGAGGCAGACTAGGACCTGGTGGGAGATAGTGAATGATTACAGTACAAAAGTTTGGGACCGGTTTCTCCGGGCTTGGCCCTGAAAGTACTGCAAGTCGCTGAAATTGAGGAGTAAATGGATGAGAAAGAGAGTATGCCGAAGTATTTTTAGGCAGAGAAAGAATGAAATAATAGAAATATTAAAGGACCAAGATTCAGATTGCGGAAGTGACTACTTTCTTTGAGTAATTTGAAGAAAGTTCACGAGTTCCTCTGGATTTTGATACTGTATGTATCGTTGACACGTGATGCATGTTCTGGGCGATGCGAGATGCACATTCGTCATCCGCCAAATTTGGCCACTTGAGCTGTCCACCCGGACCGAGCGACGTCTATCCTGTCGCAAAACCCATAGTGAAGAAACGTTAGCCTGAGCCCAACAACCATCATTGAAACACTCTTTTCCCTACTGCAATTCCGATCCTAATTCTTCATTCCCCTTCTCCTCCTCGATTCAGTGACTGCGGGGCCGCCGGGTCATCTCCCTACTTCTCAATCTCAGCCAACTGAGGCTAGACGGCGCCTCCTGCCACCTCACTCCCACCCAACTCTGCGGTTGTAGGAGTCGCAAACTCACGCCTGGAGCGCTTCAAAGTCGAAGGGAAGCTTGGTAAACGGTCAAGATATCGACTTTGCCCTTCTCATCACAGACCTCATCTCACCTTAATCGCGGAAAGAGCCTCGCATCGCAACCATGTCGAAGGTCATAAGAAGCGTCAAAAATGTTACAAAAGGATACTCTAGCGTCCAGGTCAAGGTCCGGAACGGTACGGGCAAGCATTTCTGATAACGGGACATTTCTGACTTTCAACAGCGACCAGCAACGATCCATGGGGACCAACAGGAACGGAGATGAGTGAAATCGCTCAGATGACCTTTAATTCGTACGCACGTCCTAACTCCTTGAGGATTCAATTTGACATTTGTCCTGCAGATCAAACGAATTCTACGAGATCATGGATATGTTGGACAAGCGACTGAACGATAAGGGAAAGAACTGGAGGCACGTATTGAAGGCGCTTAAGGTGTTGGATTACTGCCTCCACGAGGGCTCAGAACTAGTCGTTACATGGGCACACAAGAATTTCTTCATCATCAAGACTTTAAGGGAATTTCAGTACATCGATGAAAACGACCGGGATGTTGGACAAAATGGTAAGAGACCCTAGGCAGACTCTCTGGGAGGGGCTTGCTAATCGTGATGTTAGTTCGGGTTTCCGCCAAGGAATTGACTGCATTGATTCTAGATGAGGAGAGACTACGAGCGGAGCGCAGTGACCGTAAGACCTGGAAGTCAAGAGTTACTGGCATAGAAGAATTCGGGCCAACTCACGAGCAACCGCAACGACGAAATACACGTCCCCATCGAGCGCAGCGAGCTGATGAAGAAGATGCCGAGTACAAATTAGCGATTGAAGCCAGCAAATACCAGGAGGAAGAAGACCGAAAGAAACGTCAAAGCCGGAATGGAGAACCGGACGATGATGACCTTGCAAAGGCTATAAAGCTGAGCAAGGAAGAGGAAGAGCTTCGAAGACGAGAGTTAGAAGATCAGAATGCTGCGTCTTTGTTCGATGACGACCCTATTCAGACTATGCAACCTACCGGCTTCAATCAAGGCTATCAGCAACAGACGCAAGTAGACTGGCAAGGCAACCCGATCGACCAAAGCATGCAGCAACAACCAACGGGTTACATTGGCAACATGTACACGGGGCAGCAGGGCTTCCAGAACCAACCTACGGGTTATCAAAATGGAGCATTCTCAAACGGATTCGCATCCCAAAACGGATATGCATCCCCAACCGGCTTTGATCCCTATGGCCAACAACAACAACAGCAGCAGCAGCAGCAGCAAATGCCACAGCCACCACAACAGACGGGCTTCAATCCTTATGGCCAGCAGAATGTGTTCTCGCCTCAACCACAACCCGAGCAACTGATCCCTGTTAATACCAACAATCCTTGGGCGACGAACAATCAGCAACAAGCGCAAGCTATTAAGCCGACTCCAACTGGCTCAAACAATCCTTTCGCAACATCAATTGGCCGTCCTCAGACAACCTCGGCTATACAAGCTAAGCCAACTCTTGCGACACTCCAAGAGCAACAGACCTCATCCTTTAATAGCACTCCTGCATACAATCCCATTAATTCCTTTACACCTCCGCCTAAAGAACAAGACCCCCATACTGCTAGACTCAATGCTCTCCTTTCGTCAGGTGAGGGCATGGATACTTTTGGCAACACTGGCAACCTCCGTATTCCAGCCCAACATACTGCTCCTGGGACTTTTGTCAACAGTGCGGGCGCAGGCCTAGGGCGGCTTACGGAGCAACAAACAGGCACCAATCCATTCCTTCAAACCCAATACACAGGCATGCCCCAGACTTCATACGCAAACTCATCTGGTGCCTTCGGTACTGGCCGTCAAATGCCAGCGGCAACTGGCCCAGCTGGGATGTCAAATGGGTTTGGAGGCGGATATGGCGCGCAGTCCAGCAATCCTTTCGGGCAAAGACCACAACAAGGACCAGGCGGCCAGGATTTGATACAATTTTAGGGGCATATAATCCCGCGTGGAAGTGATTCAGAAGATACACCTTCGTTCATTGCGGCTCGGTTGAGAACCTTGGGATTTGCACAATAGTCTTTCTTAAGCAGGCGTGCAAACGATATACTTTTCTGACGGAAGCGGCTGATTAGCAAGACAAGTGATTGCTGGATTGGGTTTAGGGGTTTCCTTTCGTCCTTCAGTTAGATATGACGTGAACAATTCACAAGCGCGTGGCACACGGACTGATGTTCTTGAGCACAGAAGTGTGCGATAATCACACACCTATTTCCCTACATAAAATGCTCCGTTCCTAGGCGCCTTGACTCCATCGCTCCCGTGACCAAAAAGAACTGCACTGGAACAGAAATCAATCACAAATCCGGCGATGCATTGCCGTCCAACCCCCTCAAAAGTTCCTGCTAGAGAACTTATGTGATACAGTCCCATAAAGTCTCGGAGGATATCAACCCATGCATATGTTCACAAACTCCTCTCTCCCCACTCCCCCTTTGCCCTCCAAATCAAACTCCTCAATCATAGCAATCAACTCCTCCTCTT
The DNA here is from genome assembly GCA_002865625.1 of Hyaloscypha hepaticicola. Classification (NCBI taxonomy): domain Eukaryota; kingdom Fungi; phylum Ascomycota; class Leotiomycetes; order Helotiales; family Hyaloscyphaceae; genus Hyaloscypha; species Hyaloscypha hepaticicola. Next base: position 568,047 of record KZ613479.1, read on the forward strand.
CTAAACCCTCCCCAAGTTCCCTCGCCACTCTCCTCAAGTCGTCCACACTGATAATTCCCTTATCATCCGTATCAAACAACGCAAACGCTCTTAAGATCTCATCCCTAGGATCGCGTTCACTAATCAGCTTCGCGGCGATCGTCTGGAATGCTTGCAGCGTAAGGACGAGTCGTCCTGGTGGTAACGAATCTTTAAGCTGCTGTTGAGTAAGAGGCTTCCCGCCAGGCGCAGAGCCTTCGGCAGTTGGGGGCGGAGAGCCGTGTATAGTTAGGAGATCGAGGATCTGTGGTTTGGGGAGGTCAAAACCCAGAGCTTTGAGGGCGACTTTGAACTCGTGGTAATCGATCCGCTGATCTTTGTCGAGGTCGAAGAGGCCAAACTAATCCTCTTGTTAGTAAATGGGCCTTGCGAATCGGTAAGGAGGGAGGCTAGGGGCATACGGCTTCGTTTATCTCTTCTCGTTGCTCGTCTGTGATGTTGTTGAAAGGTGCTGAAGGCCCGGCGCTTTGAGCGGCTTCTCGCTGCGCTCGCTCGCGCTCTTGTCGCTGCATTGCATTTTCTCGTCCTAAAGGATGCGCAGAGGCGGAGAAGGCACTGGGCGCATTGCGTTCGGGTAGTTTGCCGTGGAGGGTGCTGGAGTATGGGCGGGTGGGGAAGGAGGGGTGCGGTTGTGTTGTTGATGCCATTGACTTTTCGCAGCCGTTTCCTGTCGTAGAAGAATTGCAATTGCGTAAGTAGAGATTGAGGGCCGCGGAGTAATGTTTAATGGTGCTTATACGTGTTTGCGATGTTTACAAGTAGCTCTATGCAAGTATGTGGTGGTGATGCGGTGGAGAAAGTGGACGCGCTTTTTCGTGCCAACGCGACCCCGAGGGTGGTAGCCGAATCTGGAGATCTCACCGGCCAAAGCCTTCAGGGGTGAGTGCGAAACTCGGACGGGATTCTGCAGATGCTAGTGTAGCAACAGGATAATCACGAGTCACTCAAATGTTGTGCTATCATCATTTTTTGGAGGAGTTTCATTTCATAGATCGTGGTAGAGCAGAGAACCACCAATAGAGCTAACATGACCTGTACTTCGCCCTCCACAATGGAAGGCATCCTTCCAAAGCCCAAAGATTTGTAATCCAACCGATAGTTGACATCAATATCACTGCCATTTCAGCGATCTCCAGCTGAGATACCTCCCCCAGTGATTGTAGAAAGGGAGTCATCCGGAGAAAGCCTGTCACAATAGAGAGGGAAAGATGCACTCATATCCAACCAAATCCCTCAGGCAGCAACCTATTGTTCTGCAGTGGCGCAAGGAACAGTTGCAGTTGGGTTTGGATCATGCATTCTTTGCCCCTATCCTCCAGTCACAGCTGTCGAAATTTGCTAGTGCCGTGATATCCGCCTGGGCAGCACTCTGCAGCACTCAGCCAGGCGTATTTTCAGTCATTCGGAAGTTTGGCGAGCGCTGATTCGATAAAGCTAATTTTGCGCTAACAATGACTTTGAAAGCGAACTTAGCATGAGCTTCACAACGCGCTTCCCACCATAAACTTCTGGTCGATAACGGCCTGCCTCTTCGTCCTGCCAACTTCTCTGTCCTCCCGACGCTGATGATTCTCGTCACTCTTTAATCAATTCTAATGTTTACGCCAGCTCGTCGACTTTGAACGCGACCGTTCTCCTTCTCCGTACCGCGTTCCCGCGTCATCATTTCACCCTTTCACATCGACGTCTCGCAATCTGCGATCACAGCAGCGATCTAAGACTGCTTCCTCTCTCATTGCGCAGTCTTCGCCATGTCAGCCTTTGGTGGAGGATTCGGTGGCTTCGGCCAGAACAATAATCAACAGCAGAACACAGGCTTTGGTGGGTTCGGAGCGAACACAAATACGAACACAGGTATGTCTGATCCTTTTCTATCTTTCGAGCGCATCCCTTTCTGCGATGCCCTATCCTGGGGAACCTAGGACATCAGCCCCAAGCCATCACTTACTCGAATCTTGTCTGCTCGGTACAGGAACAGGATTTGGTTCTACTACAAATACCGGCGGCTTTGGCAGCACGAACACAACCGGCGGTGGACTCTTCGGTGGTGGCTCTTCTGGCTTTGGAAGCACTGGAGGTATGTCGACAATGCTTTGTTGCTCTGGAATCTTCTGCTGGTTCTCGACATCGCATGACGCTGTCTCAAACCTCGATCTCATAAACGTCATGGTTTTCAATCTTCACCTTTTCTCGCCCACTTCTTTAGTGGACTCTCGAATGATTAGAAATGGATCTTCAGCGCGATAGACTGGCGCGCTCGTTATCTGAGGGCTATCTTTCGAGAGAATATCTCCGTCCCGGACACATGCTAATATCGCAAAATATAGGTGCCTTTGGCAGCAATACTGCAAACAATGCTTTTGGTGCTGCTAAGCCAGCATTTGGCGCGACTACAACCACTGGTGGCAGCTTGTTTGGAGGCGGAACGGCCACAGCTGGCACATCAGCCTTTGGAGGTGGTGGCTTCGGATCATCAACTACATCTTCTCCTTTCGGTGGCACGAATACCAATACTGGAGGTGGATTGTTTGGCTCGGCATCCAAGCCTGCTTTTGGAGGATCAACCACTTCAAATCCATTTGGTGGTGGATCCACAAGCTCTCCATTTGGAGGAACAGCTACGACAGCATTTGGCTCGCCAGCTTCTACTGCTCTGAGCGCAAGTGTAGGCGAATCTCCAGGTACCGGAAATGTTCCGTTTCAGGCTTTCGTGGAGAAGGAGCCAAACAGCACCTCAAATCAACAGAATGCTTTCCAAAGCATCTGTTTCCAACAACCTTATCAGAAATTCTCTCCTGAAGAACTAAGATTGACGGACTACCTTCAAGGTCGTAAATATGGCAATGCCAGCAATCAACCTGGAGCGTTCGGCACAAGCAACTTTGGTGGAGGATTTGGTAGCACGAGTACAGGTACCACTGGAGGATTTGGGGCCAACAATACGAATACTGGTTCAAGTTTGTTTGGTGGTGGAGCGACGAGTTCGCCTTTCGGTGCAACCCAATCAACTTCCACTGGCTTTGGCAGCACCTCGACAACAGGGACTGGAGGTGGTCTCTTCGGCGCAAAGCCAGCGACTGGTGGTCTATTTGGAGCGCAACCCTCAACGCAACCATCTGGTGGTCTGTTTGGGAACGCAGGAACAACAGGGACCACAGGCTTCGGTTCTACCAACACAACAGGCGGCTTTGGCGGAACTACAACCAACACCGGCTCGTCGCTCTTCGGAAATAACAACACAGCTAATAAGCCGGCCTTCAGCTTTGGGAATACACAGCCTGCGGCTTCTACTGGCACAGGTTTTGGTGCCTCTACTACAACTGGAGGCTTTGGGGGTGGAGGCCTGTTTGGCAACACCACAAACAATCAACCTGCTACTGGATTTGGTGCAGCGCAGCCAGCTGCTACTAATCCTTTTGGTGGCTTTGGCTCGAACAACACACAACAACAGACTGGAACTTCTGGAGGGCTTTTTGGCGGCAATGCACAGTCGAAGCCAGCAGGTGGACTCTTTGGCACCACGCCTGCAGCTACTGGCACTGGCCTGTTTGGCAGTACATCCACAACCAACACCAATCCTTTCGGGGGTTCTACCAATACCCAAAATACTGGAAGTCTTTTCGGCAATAAGCCAGCTACTACCGGTACTGGTCTGTTTGGCTCTACTAATACCCAAACAAATACTGGCGGTGGTCTCTTTTCTGGATTTGGTAATAACCAGAACCAAAACCAACAGCAACAGAATACTGGCGGTGGTCTCTTCGGTGGCCTGAACAACAACACACAACAAAAACCCTCCTTGTTTGGCAGTCAGCCACAGCAACAGACAGGTGGAGGTGTCTTTGGAAACTCGGGAACTCAACAGCAACAAGGAAGTTTGTTTGGCAGCCTCAATAACAATAATCAACAACAACAGCAGCAGCAGCAGCAACCCCAGAACTCAATTTTTGGTGGCAGTTCGATCTTCGGAGGCTCGCAACAAGGCCAGCAAAACAATCAATCTCTCACGGCTTCAATCAGTGATTACGGGGCATTTGGCTCGGCATCTCTGTTTCAAGACTTGGCTTCGACTCAAATCAACAACCCAGGCCCCCTTGCTACCCCACTTTCCAGTAGTGTTAAGGCCAGGAAGGTTGCTGCCCTTCCATTGTACAAATTGAGCTCGGCGTCAGCATCCCGATTTACCACCCCACAAAAACGAGGGTTTGGATTTTCGTACAGCACCTACGGAACCCCTGGTAGTGCCTCTAGCACCTCCAGTACCCCAGGAGCTTTCAGTGGCAGTCTGTTGGGTGGAGGCAGCTTTGGCCGTACCCTCAACAAGAGTATGTCGACCAGCAGTCTCCGCCGAAGCTTCAATACAGAAGACAGCATTCTTGCCCCTGGAGCTTTCTCGGCGAGCCCCAGCGCACGACAATACGGAAGCACTGGGAGTGTGAAGAAATTGACCATCAACAGAAGCATTCGCCAAGATCTCTTCTCGCCACCCAATGGTCAGCCAGCTCTACCGCCACCATCTACTCCTGCCGGTGGCATTCTGAAGAAGCGTGTTTCATTTGACTCGAACATAAATGGTAATGGCAATGCCGCTTCTAGTCCGCTAAAGCAGGTCAACAGTGCTGCCCCGAGTGCAGAAGACTTGGGTTACATTCGACCACGAAATGGCGCTAATGGTGCGAAGCCAAATGGATCCTCCACACCCCCTGAAATGGAACAGGTTAATAACAACCAGCAACTTGCAATTGTCAATGAGGAGGAGCCAGCTGCACCAGTGGTATCTAAAGCTCCAGCTCAGCCCGTCAGTCAGGAAGATCTAGCACTTGGAGAGTACTATATGAGACCTACCAAGGACGAAATCGAGAACATGAACCGCCAACAACGCTCAAAAGTCACTGACTTTGTGGTTGGCCGGGAGGGAGTTGGTGAGATTCATTTTGACGTCCCTGTTGATCTGACAAGCATCCCCTTGGATGAAATCATGGGCAATATCGTACAACTTTCCACACGGTCAGCCACGGTGTATGCAGAGTCTGCGAAGAAGCCACCAATGGGCAAAGGTTTGAATTTACCGTCAACTATCACTCTCTTCAATTCTTGGCCACGTAGGAGCGATCGCAAGACTCCATCGGGCGAGAAATCTGGTGTCCGATTCAAGAAGCATGTTGAGCGTCTCAAGAGAGTTCCGGACACTCAGTTCGTTGAATACAACAAGGATACTGGAGCTTGGATTTTCAGAGTTGAGCATTTCACGACTTATGGCTTCCCGGAGGATGACGATGAGACAGATGGCGAGGGTGTCAGTGAATTTGGGCAGAGTACTTTGAGCGCCCCCCCCGACACTCCCACTCCAAAGACTCGCACCCCCAAGTCAGTCCGTATGGATCATTCCTTCGCATCAACTTCCCAGGTTACTCAGACTGAGTCCGATCCGGATGACACATTCGAATTCAGAAAGAAGAAGCTCCTTCCTGGTGCATTTGAGGATCAGGAGATGTACGTGGATGAGGATTTGGAACTTGCACAGATTGAGCAGGACCAGGAGTCTTTTTTAGATGAGCGCTCCGTGGGTTCGCAGTCTGAAGACGGCGTCGAAGAGCCAATGGATCAAGACGACGCCTTCCATGACGACGAATCTGTTAGCATCATGGATCAAGAGATGGCGGGCTCTTATCCGGAAGCTGGCAATACCGCGGAGCTCCTTGAAGACTCGCAAGGCGGAGATGAGGATATGGATGTGATGGTAGAAACACCCGGTGCAGTTATGAGGGCAAGAATGAGAGCGAAGAACGCGGGAACGCCAGCCAAAGGACAATTTTCGGCTAGCAACGACTGGGCAAATACCTTGAAGACAACAATCAGCCCGCAGAAGCAAGATCGTGCATATCTCAAGAGTTTGGTCGAAGAACAAGGCGATAATTTACGACTTGACGCAGAGCCAACTCCAATGCCCAGAAGAGTTGTCTCGGACGGCCGTGGTTTTGCGAATAATATTGACCTGATGCATTCTCTTTTTCCTGATACGAAGAGTCCGACCAAGACTGCAAAGACTACGGCGACTTCCAAGGGGTTTCAGGTTTGTGTTCCTTCCCCTACTTGATTTTTTGATATGGAGATGAAGAGAAAAGGGCTGAATGTTGCGCCCGCTCATGTATGTAGCAGAAATAGAACATCTTGCTAAGAATTTTGTTTGCAGTTCCCATATGCAAAGAGAGCAAAGACTGGCGACTATGATACCTCAAACATGTCCGACAAAGAGCGCGCCTTCCATGACTCTATGAAGCCTAGTTGGGGCCCTGACGGTACCTTGGTCTACGCCGCTCCACCAAACGGAAAACCCTTCGGCAGATCCTCTCGCCGTGCTCGCGAACGAGATGGTATACTTACAATTCAGAAGCAGGCGATTGTCTCTGAGAACAGAGACATCCATTTTGCTAAATTCTCCAACGAGGTTCGTCTCAGAAAATTACATTGTGCTGTTCTTTGCTAAACCATTTGCAGGCTTCTGCAGACCTTCTTCAGAAACAAAAGGGTATGACTATCATCAATGGTTCTGGCGACGTTCCCTTCGCCACTCTTCCTCAGCACTTCTCCTTCGCAGACTTTTTCGGCGACGCAAATCCTCGAGACCCAGCTGCTACCCATGAGAAACTGGTGTGGCAGCTTGCCAGTGTTCTGTTCGACCAGATCACCGTTCCCGAGGAGCTGCAGCAAGTACCGGCAGTGTCCGAGCGCTTACGAAAGGATAAACTATCAAGTTTCTGGCAGAAATTGGTTGATGATGCGTGCTCCAAGCATATTGCAATGGGCCGAACAAGTGAGGAAAAGGCCATCGCAGCTCTGTCAGGTCATAGGATCTCCGACGCTTGTGCACATCTTCTTGAAAGTAGAGACTTTCACCTTGCGACTCTCGTTGCGCTCATCGGGACCAAAGACAGCATGAAGAAGGATTTGCGTGAACAGCTCAATGAGTGGCAGAACTCCCAGATGCTCTCCGAATTCAGTCAACCCATTCGAACCATTTATGAGCTCCTAGCAGGCAACGTTTGCGTCTGCGATGGTTCCAAAGGACAACCTGAAGATCGCGTTGAATCGTTCATTATCTCTAAGCGGTTCGGTCTCGACTGGCGTCAAGCGTTTGGCCTTCGACTTTGGTATGGCATCACATCTCACGAATCTATTGAGTATGCCGTAGAGAATTTCGCTACAGATCTTGCGCAGGACAAAGAGACCTCGAGACCTGTGGCGTGGTATGTTGAGCAGAAAGTGCCGACTCTGTGGCATGACAAAAACCTTGAAGATCGAGATGATCTTCTTTGGGGCCTTCTGAAGCTTTACACTTTCGATGATTCCGATATTGAAGACATTTTGCGTCCGGAGAATTCTCAGCTGTCGCCTCTCGATATACGTCTTTCCTGGCAACTCAGCCAAGCTTTGATTGCAAATGGTGCTGTTCGGTATACGGAGGATGATGAAGACAAGGCCGATCGGACAACCTTGGCTTTCGCTTCCCAGCTCACAAATGAGGGTAGTTGGCTCGATGCTGTTTTTGTCCTTCTCCATCTTTCCTCCGATGATGTCAGAGCAAAATCTATTCAGGATCATCTTGCACACTACGCTGGCAAGATTGGAGCTGAAGACAGCCAAAGCTTTACCACGTTGGCGCAAACTTTCAAAATCCCGACTTCATGGATCTGGGAGGCAAAGGCCCTGTACATGCGAAGTGTTGAGAAAAGCCCGCGAGGAGAAGTCGAATGCTTGATCAAAGCCGGATCATTCAACGAAGCTCATCGCACATTTTCCAAGGAAGTTGCACCAAAGACTGTCGTTGAACTCGATTATGATTCTCTTCGGACTTTGCTTGGAGGTTTTCAGGGCAAGGAAAACACTATCCCTGAGTGGCATCTCGGTGGGGAAATCTATCAGGACTTCCTGGAGTTGCTCGACTCGGAAAAGAGAGGTTGGGCTGTCAATCATGCTCTTCTGGAGAGATTATTGTCTGGTCTGCCGGCTGTGGTTGAGGAGTCTCGTCATCCGGGATTCATGGAGAAGGTGGCTATTGAGACGATCAGTGGAGTAGTGGCTAAGACGGTGGTCGCTCTGGGAAAGAAGGGAGAGGTGAGCTCATCCGTGACATCTTACCTAAACATTGCTAACCCAGCCTAGAAGTCTGACTTGCACAAAGTTCTCCGTCTTCCACTTACGGAAGACAAGTACTTAAAGCACACTGTCGAGCTGAGCTTGGAGTATTATCGCGGTGTGATGGCCAGTGCTCGTTAGGCCTTGTTCGCAACGAAGAAGGCTAGTTGAGGAGATTTACCAAGAGAAAAGTTTGTGCAATACCCCCGGCATTTTGTGGAGGAAAAGGGACATCATGGATTGAAAGAAAGAAATGAGATGGTTGGCGAGCAAGGAATCACGCCTTGATGGTCACTTGGACGATACCTTTGAGATGCATGTAGATAGATAGACTTTTTTTGCTGATGGATGCGATGGATGCATGGCGGATTCTGCATAGTGTGAATGGTGCACATCAAACTGATAGGATCAGAAAAAGATAGTTCGGTAGCATCGAGGCGAAATGGCATTCGATGACCCCTTTAGTTTCCTTGCCTCTCCGTGTTACGTTGCTCTCTTATATCCTCTCTTCCACTTCCTGCCTTAGTTCTGAGTATCTATTGTTATGTTCGTTTTGTGTTATACCAATTTTGATGGTTTGGGAGAGCGTGGGCTCGGAGGGAGTGAGGGTTGTGAGAGATGTTGTTAGTGGTACTTTTCTAACTGGGGTGATTTTGTCATATGTTGCAGCTTTCCAGGTATGCTTGGAAGCGGTCCGTATGACGATTCACTTTGTGATGTTTTAATCGTTGTGATTTTGGGGGGTGGGGATGAAGATGGAGTTTGAATTTGTCTAAAAGATGTTTCTTACTGGGGAATCGGTTTTTTCTCTGGAGTTTTGCTGTGATGGGCAGACTCATCAGGTTCGGATTTTTTGATGGTTTGGAAAAGTTGAGGACCTGTACAATTTAGCCAGATTGAATGTTGGGGTTTAGGTTCAGGCTCGGGACGATCCATCTTGGCTCACGCTTGTCAGTACTAACTACGCGCTAGGGGAAATAGGAGAGACAACGAAGAAACACCTTATGCAATCATGTTGAACACCAAATAGCTCCAGAGGCTGCAAAAATGCGGGGAAATTCTTGTAGGACACAAAGGGTTAAGAATCGTCCTCATGTCTACTTGACGAGTCATGTCACTTTTGAAAAGTGAAATTGTACTTATTTCCACGGCGCAGCAAAAACAAATTTAATCTATTCTCGCTTTCGGCCTCAGCGAAGGTATATAAACTGCCGAAATCCAAACAAAACAAACATGTGTCCCTATCCCCATTCCCTTTAACCCAACCAAAAGAGCAGTCAAGAGTCTATGTTCCAATTTTGTAATGTTTCTTCAAGGTAGCAAATACGACGCCGAGGATCAAGGCCATGGTAATCACGCCCAGACCGATGAATGCGAAGATGTACTTTTGCTGATGGCAGATCCGTCGCTTGTACGGGTCTTCTTCTATGGGTGGGGGGATCCAGGGATCGATGGCGTGGAGGGAACTTGGGTAGGAGGGAGGATCGCCTTGAGGGTGTTCGTGCTGTGTGGGGAGGGTTGATGATGACATTGTGTTCTGTTTTGAAGTCAGATGAAAGTTTTTATTTGTTTTGTTTTGGTTTTTTTGGAAGTACTTGGGGACATACCAGAGCAACTGGAGGGTCGCAATGCGCAGATGTCATATTCTTTGAGGATGCGCCGCCTCGGCGGCGATGATCTGCCACGAGAGTAAAGACGAATTCAACACATATTTTCTGAAGAAAGACAGAAAACTCGCGGAGAATTATTTTTGAGGTCGTGGTTTTTGGGGCTCCGTGCGGCGCTTTTATATATGGCCTGCATGTACGTCGTATATCGCTCGATTGGGTAAATTGCTGACGGCGCGGATGTCGGGAAGCAGAGCCAAGATTTAGCCAGACCGCAGCTCCACTTAAGCTATGCTCCTAACCAGAATGGGAGTTACGAGAGGCGACACGAAAGAAGTCCCAGACCGATGCCGAGCACTAGGAAGATTAGGAAGCAAGTTTAGACGCGAGAACACGTGCGTGCATGGGATCTGGGCTCGTTTTGAGAGGTTGTAACATATGTTCATCAAAGTCGGGGTTTGCTGATATTAGATACTTGGGAGACCGGTGATGATTTCCAAGGTCGCTGAAACCATTGGGAACACAACATGGGAATGGAGGCTTCGAAAGATGTCATTCTGAGCGGTGGTTAAAGATTGAGAATACAAGACATTGATGGAAGAAGAGCACCGTACAATGAAACCAAAAGTGGACACGAAAGGAGGAGGCAAAACTGTCTGATTAATCATCAGGCAACGATCGGAGATTTGGAGTCCCGTACCAAATGTACATTGTATCGATATATCTCATACAATGAGGATTTGTGGCGAGCGAGCAATATGAGAGCCTTGTTAGTTGAACATGTCGACGGGCTATCGTTGCCAGCTTCCGATCTTTGCGAAATGGCCGGTATTGAGAAGTGCAAGAAATGACGCAAGTCCAACAACAACAATCACAGTCCATAAAAGACAGCAAAGGAGACAGACGCCAACGTCCAAAAAACTGACGGGTAGAACGGTATATTTTACTTCTGGGAGAAGCATCTGAGGTGAGGTTTGGGTTCTGCTGCCGCGAGTGCGTGGATGCAGGATAAGGTGGTGGCTCCGAGGTTTGGTGGTAAACGGGTGGATGTGGTAATGTTTTGGGCAGTAGGTGCTAGTTAGTGGATGAGAGTTGAGAGATGGGCTGCTAAAGAGTGGAGATTACCAAGGGAGTGGAATTTATGCTGTAAGAGCGCTCTGCTAAAGCCAATTATGCCTTACGCTGATCAACAGATATAGATGCCCCAGCTAGAATAAGGGAAGAAGCGCTTGTTGCGATAACATCTCCGCATAAATAAATTGCTTGAAGGATAGAGATTTTTTGGGATCCAGTAGGCAATAAGTATGTCTTATCGCATGAGACATGTTGTCGTGGGGTAGATACGAAGAGGTCACGACACCGGTTGCAGTGTCGGCCGCATAGGCTGGACCAAGGCCGAATCCTTGACAATGCTCCGACTAGGTCCAGATATATTTGCGCTTGCCTATCTAATGTAATTCAAAAGGGATGCTATGCTAATAAAATTCGAGAACATTCTTCATATTGTCCAAACTGTTTATTTGAAAAGAGGCGCAGGGGTTGTGCTACGAAGGCGGGTCTATTCGCGTGATAGCTTCGTACTTGAAGGCAATAACAATTAACCTTACTAGAGGCATTATAGTCCAATTTCCCACGAGTCCACTGGACTGAGAACAATGGCTTTAAGTTTCTCCATCTCAGATGAGAGCCAAATGAGACTTTTGGGAAAAGATAGCAAGGATATCTTCATGAAAATGCGTGCTCATACCAGCAATTTTAGAAATGGCTTGGGATTTGATATCTCTCCACGGTGCACATCAGAACAGCAGACGAAACAATCCACGTGGAAGAAAACATCTCACGCTTTTTTATGGCCTCCGACAATCGCTGCTGACAAAAATCTCGTGGTCTCGACACTTGGGCGTGTGATTGAAGGGTTATCTCGTTCTGTATAGGCGGGGTGGCTGACCGAGTAGGGCTGAGGAAACCTGTTTCTGACTTAAAGGCGCAGAGAGGGGTTCCGTTCCTACAGCGGAGCGGGGCAATAGCAGATCGGTTTTAAGATGTGCAAAAGGGCGGAGATCTTACTTACCGTGTCGATGGGACCTGTTTCAGCGTTCATGCTGTCTCACTTCTTGATTGCCTTGCCAGGCTTGCCCACACCGCTGCACCTTCCTGGCGGCACGTGGGAGCCGCGAGTCTTGCAGCTGTTCCTGGCATACGGCGGCCATCAGCTGTACTGGTACATCACGGGAGGAGGTTGGTGCCTAGAATAGGTGGGAAGAGGTATGATATGACGCATTTCTCAGAGCCGTTCCAACCACGGTTCCGAGTTGGCAGAAAGATGGCTGGATATCTGGCGATCGCCCGTCTGAAGCCTTTCGACGCGGATGTGGATGTGGAGACTCTGTCAGGGCAGGCCGTGTTTGCATGTTTACCAAGGGAACACTCGACTGCCATCCACTCCCCAGCGAATCCCACTCGCACCCCCCTCTCCCACCATTCACACCTGCCTCGACCCTTGTCCTTGTTTACGAAGTATTCCTGGTCGCGGTCCGGCACGTTTCATTAAGCTTGGCCTGCCCTGCTCCTATTCGCTGCACGTTTCTGCGCGCGTTGAACGCGCGACGGCCCAAAGACAGGGTTCGCGATAACGGACTCATATCACTGGTCCAGCCTCCATTGTTTGCTGCACCCTTGTGGCCTCCCCCTCGGCCAGCCCAACCTTCCACCACTTCCACCACTTCCACACAAAATATCCCACACCCAGTCAGATCATCCAGAGCCCTTCGTGGAGAGAGCCAGCGCAGCACATTCGATAGAATCCCTCAATCGCAGCAAGGGTCCTGCACCGCTGCCCACAAGTCGAGGCGAACCGTTCTCGAGTGGCTGGGGCGAACGGGTCTTCTGCCGACAGGAAGCTTTTCTTCTACCCCTCCACCCATTCACGACTTTTGTACCTGCAACGCTCTTCTTTCTCTATCGCACATGCAGTTTCTCTCTTGCGATAATTCAATCAGCTACTGTCGCACTGCGAGCAAGAGCCCAAAGTCGAGCCTAAACCTCGCGTCACGCGGTCCCGAGCAGCAGGTAGACGTGGGGTCATGTCCTTGATCGCAATAGAGAACCACATCCACTTAGCATTAATATCCCTCACTATCGCTCCAAGTACCTTTCTGGCCTTTGTGGTTGTCGCATTTGTCTACCTCTACATCGTTCACGCCCGAAACAACCCCTTGCCTCGGCCTGGGATCGACTTCGACGGCCATGGCCACGATCGAGGAGTTGGAAGGCCTATTCGACGACCATCCGTCTTTAGACGCTTCTCTGCAAGACTTCGAACCCGGAAGCAGCGAGATAGGTCAATCACCCCACTTTGGATACCCTTCCCATCACTCTGGCTTCCGCTCAGACACAGAATCAGAGAACGCAGATTCGATTTCTGGAGGCAGATACAGCCCGCCGGCATGGCGCCGCGACGGAAACGGCAATCGCAGCAGCGGCTTCTGGAATAAGAGAAGTAGTGCCTTGGGCAAGCGCAGTCGAGGGTCGAGGGACAGTAGTCCCGAGTATGAAAGTGCGGACGATGGCGAGGATGCGACTCTTGCTGCGGCGGCGCGAACAAGGTTACCTACTGGGTCATTGTCGCCGGACAAGATGAGAAGCATGAGCCCAAGTCCTTATCCTGTTGGAGGACAAGACTTTGGTAAGACGTTTGGAGGTTCAGTTAAGCAAGAAGAAGATCATGCAAATCTTGATACCCCTCCTAACTGTATGCAAGCTCATGTCCTTATCTAATATAAGCTGACTGTTCACCTAGACATTCGTTTCGCAATGCGCGCCGAGGTACAACATCGCACAGAGCCCTTCGAGGCTGCCTATTCTTTCTTTAAAACAAGATACGAGAACATGATGAAGTCCTGGTACTCCTTCTTCACTTCAATGTTTGTCATATTACTCTCGTTCTTGGCTCTGCGAACACTATTTCAGCCCGGGATTCCGCCTCCAGTCCCCGACTTAGTCAAGGTCGCAGGACTTGCAAAGGCATTCGAACCCCTTATCTTTTATTCAGAGAACGGAGTGCAGCAGATTGGCGATCTTCAGGCAACTGGCGTTGCTGTATGGGATCTTGGAGAAAGCGTGCGCTCAACGAATATGACATCCGCTCCAATCATTGTCAAAGAGTTGGATGATCTCAGTGATAGCCTAAAGACCTTGGCTATCGAACTGACTAGATTTTTCGCAAATGTGGATGGAGACGTTGACGGGTAAGCCCCCTTTTTCCACCTCATGTGATCAGAACTAACTGCCACAGAATCTTAATTGTAATGGACTGGGCAAAGCGCGAGCTCTCCCAATTACAAACTCACACGCCTTCCTCAATGTCTTCTGCATATGACAACTTCCACTTGCTACTAAGCAAGTGTGGGGTCTTCGAGACTTCGTCGGGCACCCCCACTCGCCTAGGGACATTGGCTACCTCCGTCTTCGGACCTTCATCACGTGAACGAACTCGATATACACTTCAACGGACCTTCCAAGAATTCCTCTCTATCCTTGAGGAATCAATCAGCTCCGAACTCCAACATTCCCTTGCGCTTTTCTCCCTCTTCGAATCTATCGATAGACAATTCCTCAACCTTGCGCGCACTGTCATCCGCGAATCAGATGCGCAGGACTCCGCTCAAGATGATATGCTCTCGTCCCTCTGGACGAAGATGCTTGGTCCCAACGCCAGCACATTACACAAGTACGAGAAGAACAAGAAATTACTAAGCAACATTCGCGCCAAGACGGTGCAGAATAAAAGTATCCTGGAAGACCACAATAGGAAGCTACTTACCCTCAAGGCAAACTTGGAAAACCTGAGGAGGAAGTTGGTTAGTCCATTAGTTAGAGCTAACGGCAGTACAATTGGGGTGGAGGAACAGATTAGAGGTTTAGATGAAGTGAGCACGCATCTTGGTGGTGTTCGAGAGAAGCAGAAGTCGAAGTTGATGGAAATGTTGTATGGAGCCGGCAGTAATTCCGGACGAAGGATACACGGCCTTGACAGGAACGAGCTTGACGGCCGGTGGGGGTAATTGGGTCGCAATTTTTTGGAATTAGGCATCCATACTTGAGCTGTTTTGATTGATTGGTCAATTTTTGTAATTGGACGGTGTTTTGGATTGGTTAGACACGAGGGCATGCAGGGTGGTGGTCTGGGGTAAGAGCATTTTTGTGGTGCATTAGGCGTTGGTGCCTCTCTTTTTGTACAGCTGTCTTGCTTTGATCCTTTTGGGAGCCTGTTCCTAAAGCTGTTCTTAAAGCAACGAGATCACGATGAATGCCAATAAACTTCACTCACGTGTAAACACTAGACTCTAAAGAATAGCCTCACTCCACCACTTGATGCTTAATTTAACTACCCCAACAAAAAGCACTTCTCTACATCCCCATAAACCAGCTAGTAAGCAGCATTGACAAGTGTCACACCCCACTGAAGAGTCCCACGAGTTGTGGTCCATTGAGGAACCTTCCCCCCATGTTTCGTTCGCCTCACTTTCACTCCCACGCTTCAGCCCTTACTCGTACATATTCAATCTTCTCATTCTCCGGGATCCGTAGTACGGAGCTGTTGCAGAAGAACTAATTTCCCAATTAGCCTTAGACCACCAAACCTAAACCTAATACTCACAAGGCTCAATATCCTCAATCCTCTCCAACGGCCTCTGAAGAAAGGTGATGTGGTTTTGGTTCTGTTGCGAGAGCTCGGCGCTAGTGTTAAGTCTAGCTTTACTTTGCCGCGAGCTACCAAGTGAGGAACTCCTGATGCAGCCGGAGTTCTTGACTCGTGCTTTCTGGTTTGCTTTCCTTGGCTCGGAGGCAGTCCGCCAGAGGAATGTTTGACTTTCTAATTCTCTTTTAAGCCTTTCACTTTCTACTCCGCAATCTTTTTGACAGGGGAGGCACCATACCTGGATGTATGCCAAGGGTGTCTTCCCTCAGTTGGGGAATAGGAACATGAATGGTGTTGAGGCCGGCGTAAGGACAAGTGCCTCCGGGCGCCATCTCACACGTTCCGGGGCTGAAGTCTTCGAGTGTTTGTAAGCCGTTACAGCCTCGATAGTCCGGGATTGGTGCGAAGTGGCGCCAGGCGCGGTATTCGAGGTCTTGCATGGCGAAGCAGGTGCTTATTCGTGTCTTTCTGCATGGACATGCGGAGAAGATTATGAGTGTTTGTGTGCACATACTGACTATATTTTCTTTTGTGGTACCTTTCATTCTTAAGGATTATCTAGGAGTAATACTCGTTTTGGATTTCCCGGAGGCCTCTTCGCACTTCATTGCCTCTTGATTCACGTCCTCAGTAACAGTCATTGACCACTCCCACTTGGTATCTCAAAATCATCTCCATCCCACCTCCCCTTTCCATCACCCGGCTCTCGCACCTTGTACATCGTGCTGTTTCCCACCCATAAGCAACTGCCACCAGGAGCCATCTCGCAGCACCCTTTGTCAACCTCGTCTTCGCGTTTAAGATCAGGACAAGTCCTGTAGTCGGGCGCTGATTCGAGGTGGTGCCATTCGTGCTCTTCTTTGTGTTGGATGTACTCACAGGTTGTTACTCGTGTCATGCGGCATGGGCACTTGGTGAAGATTATGAAGGTTTCGGTGCACATTTCTGGTTAATGAAGGTCTGGGGTTTGAGTGAGAAGGTAGGGAGGGAGTTCAGGATATAAGGAGTTTAGATTGTTCCAAATCTTCTGGTACATTCGCTGAAGTGTGTCAAAGAGTGCTGTGAATAGCCAGCCTAGACTTGATTGTCTATAATTATCTCATGATTCCCGGGCAAGCATAAAGCTTGTTCGATATATCATTGGTGAATGGAGAACCACCCCCTTATGTCTCCTTCATACCCAATTCGCAATCCTTCCATCAGTTGGCTCAAGTATCCCGGTCCTGCTGATGTTCACCTCATCATCCACATTCTTCTCTCCCTGCGTCTGCCTCTGCCTTTGACTCTGCATTCCCCTCTGCACGTTCCGCAAAACACCTCTCCTCTGTTTTCCACTTACAGCACCCGTTCACCAACTCACGTGAAACCATAAGATTGACACAGTGCCTGTAGGTAACTGTAAGTTTTCTGTTCTTCTTGCACGTCTGCCTCTCGACGAATTCTTGTGCTGGGCACTTGAGGATAATGGTGCTTGTGCATTTGCAGTTAGTGTAGGTTATGTATCTTTCTGTGCACATCGTGGAGGATTTTGCCGTTGAAAGTTTTCAGATCTTGGGATGACTTGGTATTTTCTGGATAGGGTGGAGGTGGATATTAGGATTATTTTTTAAATGGAAGAGAGGTTGATAGGGATTGCTTAAATACTCGTGTGATGAACTTCTACGTTCTCTCATACAGTCATTCCGTGAATCAGTCTGGATAAGTCCACTCCATTCACTGGAACCTCAAATTGTTGTGATAGAACCATATTTCACAACTCGAGAGTTAAAACCACCCACACAACGACATTATATCCCAATTTCTCATCTTGGCTCCTTCTCTCCTTCTGCAAGCCTTGCAACGGAAGAAAGGACAGCGTCCCAACCCTACACAGACGCCTTGTTTCATCTCTCGTTCCCTCTTGAAGTCCTTACATTCCTCACATCTGCCTTGAGGACAACGAGGACAGCACTCGGTTTCTGGGATGATGCAGTTACATCCTGTGTATCTTGTTTCTATTCGTGTGCACATGCTGTACTCCTGCTCGGTATATACCTAGTCTCTTTTTGCCAGTTGAGTGTTTTCCTTTCCAATGCTGTACAGTACATTAGAATATGACTTGAAGAATTCCTTCAATTTATGATTGAAAACAAAATTAATACAAGGAACCTGGAGTCACAAGTACAAATCATGATTGTCTTCCATTCACGCTGGCAAGGAATTCACACCAAATTACCAATCTAGCCCAATACTTTACAACAAGGCATCCCGACTCGCATCTCAACTCTTTCATCTCACTATTCTCAATCACAACTACTCCCCACTAACCCAAAAACCTCACCCCAATCAATAGCTCCTAATCCCACCCACTCCCTCTCCTTCTCGTCATCCTTTGACTCGAACTTGACCTCAACCTCAGCAGGACAAGTCCCAAGACCAACACAAACACCTTTCGTCTCCTCTTCCTCAGCAAGGAAGTCAACACAATGTTTGTATCCGGACTTGGGACAGCGGGGACAGCAGTCTACTGAGGGGATGCGGCATGGACAAGAGGTGTAAGTTGTTGTTATTTCTTTGCACATTTTGGGTGTGTTCATCGATCTCTTACAATCGAGGTTCTCTTTCCTTTCAGTGAGATTCCTCCACCGTGTTATGGACTGAGTGCAGAAACTCTTGGTAATCATCAAGGTATGGTGTGGCAGTTTGATGATTCGTAAAGGCTTGTTCATATTTCCAAGTTGAATGTTTGATGTCTTGACTCAATCACAGCAGGTCATTGCTAAACCACCAATAAATTTTTGTACTTCTAGAAATGCGAGAAAGGTGCAATAAATTTCCTATTCAGAGAAGGCATGTAACCCCATTCACTTCCCACCATTCCCCAAAACCGTCTAAGTCAAGCATTAGACGTTGTCAGAATTCGTGGCGCAAAGCTGCGTTCCAATATTCTATAACCTATAGAACATTCGTAAAGCGACGAGCCACTACGTTTCAGATTGTTCCTCAGATCAGGGAACATTGTGAAAAGCAAAATGGCAGTTAGGCTCTAAATGTCCCTCCAGCTATAGTATATTAAAAGCTAGTATTGCGTCACAAATTCTGGCAACCACTGATGAAGTGGGAAACGACCTCTCCAGCTCCAGTATACTCTTCATCTCAAGAGCCAAATCCCTTAAATCTAATCGGCACACTTGGCACAGACTTAACATTCCCCTCTCCATAGCCACTTGGCAAACTCCTCTTCCATCCTCCGCAGGCAGGCTACTCACAATCTCCCTCTCTCCGTTCGACAGTCTGTTTATATACCGGACAGTACTTGGAAACTCTGATGGCAGGGACCCGCTTCCATGGAGTTATAATGGGAACGTTGCAGTCACACTTTGTGAAGGTGAGGATTGTGACTCCGCGCATTTTGTGTTTTGTGAGTAGGTCAATTTGGGTAGAGAGTGATCTGAGCCTGACTAAGTGAATCATATGAGTCTTCTTAAAAAGAATTGGCTGAGTTCGGGGCTGATGAGTTTTGTTTGAAAAGTTGGGAAAGATATAGCCTTGAATTATCCCGTGAGGAGAGTAATAATGACTTCGGGAGGGCGCCTGTGAATGACCCCCTCCCGAGCAACCTACGCTGTTGCCCAAGTTCCGCATCTGCATTCACTTCCTCAGTCACAGATGCCCTTCGCCCATTCCAACCTCAATCCCAATCCCAAAAACTCAGCTACACCACAAATCAATACTATATTCTCACCTGTCCATCAAAACATTCTCATAACACTCCGGCACAAACTCAATCTCCTGCCCATGCGCACAATACCACACAGCTCTAAGTCCAATCCCAGCATGCGCCTCATAGCCCCCCAAAAACGTAAACTCCCAATTCAACCACACGCCCTTGTGGTTTTATCTTTTCGTGCTCCCTCCTGCGCACCACTTCCATTCCTTTTCATCAATCCGTTGCTCTTCGCCTCCTCATGCCAAGACCCATGACCCCTCTTCACATTTCCTGTCTTTTCCGCAGACAATCCCGGCTCCTCAGTAAGAAAAATGAGCCCATGCTTGATCTGCGGTAACACCTGAGGTCTACCAAGTCGACGGTTCGAGAACGCAATCTGTTGCTTGCTGTACTGGTCATATGTCATGCTTATCCATCAGATGACCACTCCGTCGTCCTGTGATTGTTGCTTCGAAGGGAAGGGAGTTAGAGTAGGGGAAGGTGGAAGAGTAGTGCATGCATTCTAACGATTGTTTGAGGAGAAAGAAGAATGTTGCGAGAAAAGTATATGGAAAGAAGGAATACATGGTGGAGGAAAGGTTTTGAACGCTCTTCCAACAGAAGGGAAAAGGTTTAAAATCCAAGATGGAAGAGGTAGAAGGAAGGTTGCGCTCACAACAAGCGTGTTATACTTGGGTATGTAATCATCTGCATTCTTCTCTTCCATCGCGTTCATACGCAGGTATGAGCACTTGCTCACACAGCACTTCCTCTATCAAACTAAAAGACTAGATTTAGCTGGAAAATTGAGGTTCGAAAGTGGTTACATCATGTTTGAGAAAAGCATGGAGGGTCAAAGTCGCTGCAAGAAGTTTCCTTTCATAAGATATGTATGTGGCCCTAGCTCGTCATCCCTGATCTGATGTGAAAGGTGTTTCGATTTGTCCACTCCATTGTTGAATTGAAGTATCCCAGCAGGAGGTACTGATGCCATCCTGCTGCCCGAAATCACTTTGTTGCCCACTTCAGGCCAGCACCATTGTTGAAAAAGAAAAAAGTTACTTCCCCGAAGATAGAATGCGGGAGTAGCTCATTGGGATTGTCAGAATCGCGTTAAGGTTGGAAGGAAACTCTTTGTCGAAGGAAATCTGCTGCTGCCCGGTGCAGATTGTCCTTGGTCCTCCTGATGACCATAACCCCGTACGGAGAATGCGAAGTTGCTCGGTAAATGCGAATGACTCGCTGCCTTGCGCTCATCTCGATGAAGCTTAAAAGAATGTCCATCGATAACCTCCACCATCTCTCCTGCTAGTGAGATCCAGCCTGAAAGTCAAAGCATAAGGAAAAAAAGGAATCATCATCTTCTAAATCTGGTGCCCCAAAGAACACTTAGATATAGAACATAGTGTCCCTCATGTTTTCGGGGATCTGTACATCGAAAAGCGTTGGAGGAGCTGTACCACTCGCAACACTGGGTGTTGCTGAATTGTCGGACGGATCGAACTGGTCCGCAAGATAGCACCGCAGGCGTGTGCAAAGCAGGTCGGCATAATATGCAGGAGGACACAAACTAACGGCCTTGGTGGCACGACCAAACAAGTGGCACATGTTGTTCGTGAGCTCTTCTAGGGCATCTGCAGTGTTGGCGTGGGGAGGCTTGACAGGTCGATCTCGGAAGATTTCGTCAAGAATGACATAGTAGTGGCAAGATCGAGCTGTTCCCTGAAGGCAGGCGTGCGGTTGCAAAAAGAAGTCCCAGTTGCGAACTTCTGTCACACCACGATCGACAACAGTTCCGGGCTCGCAGTTCGACGATCTGTCTGCATTGGCTTCCGCAACAGGGTAAAAGCGGGTGTGGTGTCTCTTTCCACAGATAACGATGGTGATCTTCGGGAACCCTTGCTTTGTTGCCGTTGCTGGGTACGCTTGCCGACACGCATTGCGGATCAGGGGCAATTCCAAATCCAGAACTTGCTGGTATTGTCCCTCGCTTACACCGTCGCGGTAAACCAGGATGTTCTCGGGTAATTTTCCATTGCGCTTCTCAAACAACTTGAGAAGGCTCAAGATCATTCCCTCAAGTGCTGCCACCATCTCCTTTCTTCCTTCCTGAATGCTGAATCGACATGGCCATTGGGCTAGCACCTTGTCAATGCTTGCCACCACCGCAGCCACACTTGGGGCACCATCCTTAGAGCCTGGCGATGGGTGAGTGACGTCGATTCCAACCACTATCGTCTTGCCTTCAGCGATGATGCCCATCTTGGCAGGATCAAGAGTTTGGTTCACTCCGCCGGCCTTGAGATTGAACTTCAGCGAAATATTGCCGAAGTACTGCTCCTGCCGCTGGTCTTTCATGAACTTTTGGCCGACGACGCAGATCGTGTGAATTCCGGCTTTTGTATCTGCAACAGTTTTGATGCTGTTATAGATGGCCACGTCATTGAATGGAAGGACGCATAAGACGAATCGGGGGCGCGGGTTCTTTGCGGCGTCGTAAAGGATACGGAAAATGTTCTTGATTTTTGTGTCGTTTTGACCTTCTTGCCCATCGACAAGATCAATGGGCGGCGGGCTAGGTAAGATGAGACCTCCTGCATTGATCCCCGATCTCCCAAGGAAATCACGGAACCTCACGACTGTGCTTCTGAGGTCATCTTCACCGAATCTATCTCTACTACGATTTGAACGAAAGTAGAGGTAGGTCCAGGGACCCAGATTGCTACCGGTCTGAAACTTGATGTCGGCCATGTTCCAAGAGCCATTTCTGGGATTGACATTATGCTCTCGCGATTGAGCATTTCGATATTTGATTTGAGGTGCTGCAAGGACACGGGCAGCCACCGTAATCAAGCTTGTTCCTACAGTGAGGCCAAATGCTTTCTAAAAAAAAAAATTAATACTAGCCTTAACCCTGATTGAAAGGTACATACCGCAACAGAATTAGCCGTGGGGTTTATTCCTAGCACAGCTTTTCCGTCTCCAACAATCGAGTCGGCATTTTCGAATGGCTTTCTGCAGGCAAAGGTGATCATCACTTGCGTTTGCTCTGGACTCAACCTACGCTTGATGGTTTGTCCTGGCAGGACTTGACAAACTTCAGCGGGGAGATAGTTGGGGTTGTCACGATTGCCGACGTTAATCACGGGATTGCGTTCACTCAGGGGGATTTGAGGGTATTCTGCAGAGCAACCAGTTAGCTTAAGATTAATGTCAGGATTCTACGAACTTACTTCTCCGAAAGTAGTCGAACACAGAGATGTACTGATTGATCGGCATCGAAGGAGCCCCACCTTTCTGTCCCGTCTTACCTTTGGCGGGAGGTTTTGCTCCAACGGCCGCAGGGGGTACCTCTGAAAGCCAAAATTGAACCTCCTTGGGACCTGCACCAAAAGTGGCCACCTTTGGAGGATGGGTTTCAGTTCGGCCATCTTGTGGGTGAGCCAAGTCGAAGATTGTCTTCACTCGCGGAAAACTCCCGCCTGTCTTCTTAGAGACCTTTGCGGGGAGATGGGTCACCTGGACTCGAACAAGCTTGAGCTTTTGTTTCAGCGTGATCTTGTTCCCAGTGCCTAACTTGGGAAAGAGAAGTGCGAGAGAGATAGGCTCGAAGAATACACCGTGTGTGACATTCACGTTGAGGAGCAAGCCTCCGGTAGCTGGTCGAACACTTTGAAAATATCCACGCAATGCTTCGAGACCGCCAGAAAGGTTCCGAATATTGTGCGCATTCTGCTGGCTTCGATCAGTAGAAAAGTGCCTATTCTGACCGATCGATACAACGCCACTGTGAGCCTGCGGGTAGTGGCCAAAGAGAACATTGAGAACTTGAATGATCTCCGCCTTCTGAACGAAGTCCGCACCAGGGGTAACAGACGATAGATAGTTGACGAGATTCGAAACGGAAAAGGTCAAGGGCGTAACCAATCTGACAGTGTAGGTGATTGCGCGTTCCAAAGGTTCATCTTGCCCTTCTGCCATATAGGGAATCTGGACAGAAAAGTCGTTCGGAATGCTGAGTTGGCCCCGAGAAACAATCATGGATCTCAGATCAGACGCAACTCCGTTGAAAACGGGCAGCTCAAGAAGTAGCTGGAAGACACGGCCTAGTTTCTTCCCCTTCACCTCCGGAGAAATCTCGACGCTGTATCTTGTCAAAGACAAGTCTTTGGGAACGTTGAGCTGAAAATAGTTGGCATATACCAGAATTTTCTTCCCAAGAGTTCCGTGACCTGGTCGTGGAGGCATTTGGCCAGTTACAGAGAGATTGGCCATAGCGCCAAGTCCTTTAGTGGCCTTCATGTAACCATCTTCGATGCCAATCAGTTGCAAGTTCGGGGCAGGAGCAGGAGCATTTTGATCACTAATCTAGAAGTTAGAACGAGGACGAAGGACCAAGATCCAAGGCACGTACCGAAAGACTCGAATATCAGGGGCTGCTCCACCACCTCGCCCACCACCACGCCCACCGCCACCACCCCCTCGTCCTCCACGGAACCCGCCACGGTCGCCTCCTCCGCGACCAGGAGAAAAGGAACCACCGCCACGATCACCACCACCTCTACCACCTCCACGGGGGCCCCCACGATACGACATCTTATGCAGATGCAGAAGATGACAATGTTACGTTTCGAGTGTGGTAGATTGCAATGAAAAGTGATCTAAATTCAAATTAGAACAGGTTCAACGTGACGCGGAAAATGGTACTTTTTGAGACGGAACTGCTTTTCTAGACGAATTGTACGTTCTTAGCTCGATATAGCCGAAAAGCGATGTAGCTAAACAATGTTGGGCGATTCAACTCGTAGAATCGAGAGTTATCGTCCGGGATATTGGACGGTATTAAGCAAGGAGCAGCTGAAGTTGCAAAGTGTGTGAAAGTTTGGTAGTGTTTGATGAACCTGATGCGTGTTTGGAGGCCTGTCAAGCAGAATGAATGTTAGCGAGACTTTTCGAATGATGTGTCTGACACGCAAAAAGCGGCGCTCCAAATACAACACCAGGAGAAGATAGGTAACATAGTGTGATGAAAATGGTGCGGGGGTGAAGTTATTTGTATGCAGTAGCAGTTACGTATGGACATGATCTGTTGATTGTGCTGATGAAGGGGGAAAGGGTGATTACCAAGGAAGGAATTGAGATAACCAAGAAGGCCCACAATCAGAGATGCCTATAAAGAAAGATGGCTATTTTGAAGGGAAGATAGGTGGAAAAGGAAGAGGGGTGTGTATTGAAGGGAGGGAGATAAGGAAAATAGACGCAAAGGAAAGTAGACAGTGGAAGTCCGAACGAGGATAGAAGGGTAGTTGAGTAAGCAGAAGGCAAAAGATTGTGTTTCTATGTGAGTTTTTAAGGAATTACTTGCCACAGAGATTCGATAGAGGAAGCAAGTGGTTGCAACCGTGCCTGTTGGTGATGGAAGGGCGAGGATGTAACCTGTGCAAGAATGTGTTAGTTAGTCGAGGTCGTGAGGAAAATATTGATTCAAGCAGGTGATGAAATGGTTGATGGAGTGCGTGATTACGATGGAGGGTTGTTTTGTAATGAAAGGAAACGAGACGAAACGAAAAGGAAAGAGACTTTTGTTGATAAGGATGTGGTTATCGTCAAAGCAGAAGAACTGTCTGGAAGCGAGCAAAGGGGGTCTGGTGTGCCGACATCGGGCCCAAAGATGGGACGAAATTGAGGAGCGGACCGCTCGCTCGGGTGACGATGCTTAATACGTACCTGATCTAACTTTCTCTTATGATAGTCAACCACCCAGCCTTGTTATTGTGGAGTAACACTTGCGGAAGCTAAGCAGGACAAGCGGGAACGGTTGCGGGGAAAGGGAGGTGTCGTTTGCAAGCTAAAGGACAGTGGCAGAATGCAGGAGACATAGACTGTTTTTATATGTCAGTGAAGAATTGAAGGGACGAGGCAAAGAGGGGGTGGAAGGAGGCAAACATGGCGGTGAGATGAAGCTTGAGCCCATGCATGAATGACAGGGCACGGAAGGCCTTCCGGTCGCGTTAGAGAAGTATTGAATGGAAACCTACATTCAGATGACGTATAAAGAGGAGCGTGCGACCAAAAGAATGGCGGATTCTGAGCACTCTGTGGACAGCTGAACACGATGTGATAGAGGTGGGAAGGAGGGTTTCCTTTTGCGAGGAGGGAAAGAAACCTGAGTGATGCCTGGGACGTTGGAAAATGCCCCACTTAGTTACTTACCTAGACACGAAGTCCCGTGACTCACGTCACGATGCAGCCAATTCCCCGAGCACCAGAGGGGCGGGTCCGAAAGGGAGAGGGCTGTGGGTGCCTTGCACTTGCACTTGCACTTGCATAATCCTGGTGAGCAAAGAGCCATTCGTCTACATACAGGCCCCCCTAGAGAGAACGTCTAGCGGCTGTTTTCAGGCTAGCTCTAAGAAGTCGTTTTTAAGGCTGTTTCTGTTTTATATCCCTAATACTCTCCTGGAGCCTGCAGGTACACGTGATGGAGATAGTCAGTGCCAGCCTTGAAGGAACAAAAGCAGCAAATGTGTCATCGACAGAGCTAGACGATCTTTCAAGGGGGGGGGGGGGACTGTACAGTCTACTTGAGCATTGCCAGTCCCAGAGCTCAGCACTTGCGAGCAGACCACGAAACATCTCTTCCTTGAGATCAGCATATTCAGGCCGTCTGCTCTCCCAGTCCCCAGCTTTCTCGACCCATTGTTTTTGTCACCTCTTGCCACTTCCCCTCACTGGAGGACTCCGTGAACACGCTTGGCCGCCTGCTGATGTTTGCTGCCAGGCTGGAAAGCCGATCGGCGATCGGCCTCCCGCATGCTAAACGGTAGGCGTACTGTCCGTACCATTGGGAAGGCTGCAGCGCGATCCGAGCGCAGGGCAGTTCTCCCAGCTCAACTAAAACCAACTAATAACAACCGGCTCCACCAGACCAGACCAGGCCTTAATCGGCTCTCATGATGTGATGACATCCAGCTCTGGAAGCGACTGGCATAATGCATATATACACGGACATCATATCCCCCCTCAGCCTTGAGGCCTCCATTAATGTAATAGGTCTGATTCACTGCGGGTGAATACTACGGTAAGCCGCGGACAAGTAGGTGCCCCGAAAGCCGACAGGTCTCATAAGATTCAAGCCACACGGAATGCCAGAATGCCCATCTGCCAATCAGGAATCCAAAACAGATCACATCCCTGTAAGATTCTGAAGACGAAATGACGATTGAAACATCTGGAAATCGAGAAATGTCCGTTCTTGAAGCCTCGTCCATCTTTTGAACTTTCCTGATCAAGACTCATGAAGGGCATAGTTACCCTCTTAATCTTCTAGAAGCACTCGAGCTCGCTCTTACTTCGTTTGCCAACGAAAAGCTTCGACAACATCATGGCGGCTCAAGCAGAGACACAGGCTGAATCAAAAGCAACGTCCGTCACTGACACCACCGAAGACCCAAAGAGAGAAGAAGCAGAGACAGCCAAAGTAAAAGAGCAACTCGGCATGGATCCCCCACCTACTGCAGTCAAGGATGAGACTATCGCTACAGAGAAAGAGAGCCGGGCCAAGCTGGACGCCGAAGAGGACATGCAATATCCACATGGCCTCAAACTGGCTGTTATCCTGATGGCCCTCTGTCTTGCTGTCTTTCTCGTCGCTTTGGACCAAACAATTATTTCAACAGCAATTCCAAAGATTACCGATCATTTCAATAGCATCAAGGACATTGGCTGGTGACGAAAGCCCTCTCGTTGGTCACTTGACAACCAGCTAACTCTTGCAGGTATGGAAGTGCTTATTTTCTTACGGCAACGGCTCTCCAACCTACCTTTGGTAGAATTTATACCATCTTCAATGTGGGTCCTTAAAACCATTGCAGTTGGAAAGTCACTGACGCGGCTCAAGATCAAATTGGTGTTCATCTCGGCCATCGCCATCTTTGAGCTTGGGTAGGCTGCGTTCCTCCGTTGGCTCCAATTGTGACTAACATTGTAACAGCTCTCTTGTTTGTGCGACTGCACCTAGCAGTGTTGCGTTGATTGTTGGAAGAGCTATTGCTGGTGCGGGTACCGGAGGCCTGTTCTCTGGTGCAATTGTCATTCTGGCGTATTGTTGTAAGTAACCGCATATTTCCAGCAAGCAACAAGAAACCATTGGGTTCTGATGTTGCCATATCAAATGAGGCCCTTCCAAAATGCAGAGACGCTAACAAGCCCAGTGCCACTTCGAAAGCGGCCGGCTGCTTTTGGATTGATTGGGGGAATGTGGGGAATTGCCTCCGTCGCAGGACCTCTTCTCGGCGGCGTATTTACGCAAGTGCTTCTTTGCAACTACTGAATGTTTCTAACCACTCAAGTAGTGACCGAATAAGCTGGCGATGGTGCTTCTACATCAAGTAAGTGCAAACCTCAAGCCTATGCATTCATGACAACTTACGACCGTAGCTTACCTATCGGCGCCCTCTCGATTCTCGTCATCGTCCTCTTCTTGCATATTCAGAGAGAGAACAACCCAGAAGGTCTCACCATTACCCAGAGAATCCTCAAACTCGACCTGATCGGCGCCTCAATTCTCGTTCCCGCCGTCGTCTGCCTCCTTCTCGCCCTCCAATGGGGTGGCGCAACATATTCATGGAAAAGCTCAAAGATCATCGGTCTGTTCGTCGGCTTTGCTCTACTTGCTTGTATCTTCATATTCTCGCAACTCAAACTCGGCGATAAGGGAACACTCCCTCCGCGTCTATTTCGAAATCGCAACGTTGCGTTCGCGTTGGCATTTGCGTTTGTCTTTGGTTCTGGGTTCTTCACACTGATATTTTACCTCGCCATCTACTTCCAATCGGTCAAAGGCAGCAGCGCGACCCATGCAGGCATTCAATTGCTCCCCCTCCTGATCTCCACGGTGCTCTCTTCCATGCTCACGGGCGGTCTAGTCACCTTAATCGGAACTTACGTCCCGGTCATGCTGTTCTGCATGGTGCTTTTTGCAGTTGGGGGCGGCCTAATCACAACCTTCTCGCTCACAACCTCTTTCTCAGCATGGTTTGGATACCAAGTCCTCGCAGGACTCGGGATTGGAGTTGGCTTCCAAAGCGGAGTCCTGGTTGTGCAAACTGTTCTCCCACTCTCAGATGTGCCTGTCGGCACAGCATGCGTGTCATTCTTCCAGACACTCGGCGGTGCCCTCTTCATTTCCGTTGCACAAACTCTCTTCCAGAATGCGCTGGTTAGCGGTATCGAGAAGAACGCTCCGCAGCTACCAGCACAACTATTCTTGCACAGCGGTGCAACACAAATTCGCCAGATTCTCGCCGAGATACATCAAGAAGATGCTCTCGAGGCGGTTCTGCAGGCATATGTTGACGGTCTGACACACTGTTACTGGATTACGACGGCCTGTGCTATTGCTGCCTTCTTTTTTGTATGTGGACTGGAGTGGAAGAGTGTGAAGAAAGGTCATGGACAAGACAAGAAAGAGGGCGATGCTGAGGCTGCGAAGGAGCCTGCCATGGCATTTGGTTGAAGTGGAGAAGTACTTAGAACCTATCGCTGCTCCGAATATTGAGCTCGGATTGGCACAACAATTGCTTTCTTACCCCACTCAGATTTTTATTTTCTTGTAACCATTTTCATGGAGTCAGGTTGCCCTTATTGTAGACGAATTCAATTTTGAATCACATTCGCTGTTGACACTCAGTTTTACGTTCAGAAATTAAATGGTTCGTTTCTATGCGTACAACCAGCGCGACCAGAAAGTTCCCAGACCGTTTTCTTCATTCCTCTCCTTGTTCCACCAAGATAAACTTCAAATCACATATGAGCAAGCCTTCGACCGAGATTCCCACAAGGAATATCTTTCTTCCCTCCCCAGAACACAGCTTCACCCTGACTTTGCATGATTGGTGGAATTTCTTTCAATGCCCGCAACAATTTCTCCCTCCCCACTACCCCAACACGCGCAGGCGCTAGACCCCGCTGTACCTGAGCCCAAGCATCCAATCCGACCACAAGCTTTGGAAGGATCGCTGGAGCTGCCCCGGCAGAAACAAAGTGGACGAAAGTTTAACATACCCTTGAGCCTTCGTTCGAGCTTAAGCTTTCGGGATGGTGACATGGGGATTCACATCCTTGGAAATATGTATCTCTGCTTTGAACTGGTAGTTTTTCCGGCGACATGGATGGGGGGAGTTTATGAAGTCATGAATTTCCTCGATCATTTGTATCTTTTCTCCTTGTGCCTGAGCTCTTTCTACTTGCAACCTTATTCTCAAGTTATTGATGCTCCATTGAGCTCGTTGTAGAGATCAGCGTGAAGTACTTCAGCTTGCTTCAGCCCCCTCTCATCCTGAGATTTGCCGGAGCTCAAGAAAGTCGCTATGGCTCGCAACTTCTTCATCCAAGCCCTGCTACTCTTCTTTACAACACTTTTATCTTTTGTCTCAGCCTGGGATATCAACAACCATAATGATCGACATGGCTGCCAGGGATATTCTCAAGATCCATTAGAGGGTTGCGATCGTGAGAGGACAATCTTCGTAGACGTTGTGAACCCCGAGTCAAAGTATAAGACTGTGCAGTCAGGTAAAAATCCCAATCGTCCTTCTAAACGGATCATGAGCTGACATAAAGCAGCTGTGGCTTCTCTGCCAAACAACACTGGTAAGATTCGACTCGATTAAAATCCATGAAACAGCATTGACAGAAGTCTCAGATACGTACATTATCCTCATCGCATCCGGTAATTACACCGAACAAGTATGTTCTGTGTTCCCCTCGCTCTTTTAACCACCAAACTAAACTCCCTTCAGGTAAACGTAACCCGTCAAGGACCAACCTACCTCATCGGCCAAACCGCACACCCAACCCAACAGTCTTATAACACGGTAAACATAATCTGGGCCGCTATCGCCATTCCTGGCCTTGACAACGCTTTCACCAGCACTCTGACCGTGGCACCAAACCTCAATGCATCCCTCACTGGCAGTGGACCGACAGGCTTTGCTGTGCCAGCAGGAACACCATTCGGATGTATCGATTTCAGGACGTATAACTTGAATTTCATCAATGATTTTGCTCCTTATTGTGAGTTCCCTTCCCCCAATGAAAATTAAAAGTTGCTGACGACGCACAGCGGATGATCCATCACTGGCACTGAGTATCAGCTACGCAAATGGAGGATTCTATTACACCGGCTTCTACAGCTACCAAGATACCGCAAGTCTCCTCCCCTCCCTCCACCTATTCTGGCAAATTCTGACTTCCTCCAGGTCTACGTGGGCAAACTCGGCAACGCCTACATCAAGGACAGCGAAGTAGCGGGCGAAACCGACTTCTTCTACGGTTTCGGCACCGCCTGGGTCGAATCAACCTCCATCTCTCTCCGATCCTGCGGCGGCGGAATCACAGCCTGGAAAGGCACCAACACGACCTTCCCCAACGCCTACGGAATCTACATCGTCGGTTCCAACGTCCACGCCGCCAACTCCTCTCTTAACATAACCGGGAAGTGCGCGTTGGGACGCCCTTGGAATTCTCAGATGCGTTCGATCTTTGCTTATACGTACTTGGATAAGAGTATCTTGAGCACGGGATTCATTGATTGGAATCCGAGTCGGTATAATAATTATACTGTTCAAGCTGAGTATAAGGATTATGGACCTGGGTATAATGTTACTGGGAGGGAGGTCGCGAAGTTTGATGTGCAGTTGACGTCGGAGCAGTGGGCGAAGTACAGCAGTCCTGAGAAGGTGTTCCAGTATCCAGATGGGAAATTTGGGAATACGGGGTGGATTGATTGGAGCATTTGATCGCACAGGAAGTTATATTAGTTATGCTGTAATTATGCTAAATGATAATTTGAATAATCTTCGACTCGCGGAGAGTGATGTGACCCCTGAACAAGCGTCAAAATGTATTATGAGGAATACTAATATGGATCTCGCTTTCGCATTGACTCTCTTGGAAAGATCCTTCCCTTTAACCAGACTTTGAAGCTATGATAAGCTGAAATGATGGTATTCGCCGTTTCTGAGAGTTAAACTCAGGACCCGACGTGAAGTAAACAAACCCCTTAAGCGAGCTCCACAAAAAGTTGCACCGAATATATATGTCCATAATTGATCCAGGGACTCACTTGCATATTCTGCTTCTCTGACCGTGGCTTACAGACCTAAACATCCATCCCAGTATAGTTGAAATGTCAAGCGTCGTTGCATTGGCAGGTTTGCCAAAAAAAAAATTTAAAAAATTTGAGTACAATATCATACATTCAACACAAGCATGCATCACCTCCTCCCACCTGGCCTATAACTCAAGTTCGCTCTGGCCGAGGTACCGGTTTTGTGTACTACTTGTCTCTTCTCCCAAACAGAACTCTTGCCCTCAACCACATTTATGAGCTCATCCGCAAATCGCAAAGCAAATTGGTTGCGTCCGCTGCCTCGTGATTTCTTCTTATTAGCAGCATCGAGAATCCATTGTACAGCCTGCCGCCTCCTTTGCCGTAAACCAAGAGGAACAGGAATCTGTAATGCAGCTCCACCACCCGCTGCACCTCTTTGAGAACGGATGCGGAGAAGAGGGGCTACCGAGTCAATAGCGACAGTGAGATAGCCAATTGGGTCGAGAGGTAAATGGTTTGGGGCCGGAGATCCAGGGACAAGGGGTCGGGCGGGATTAGGAACAGGTGGAGGGGCGGTTCTGAGGTGGTTTAGAATGAATGACATATTCTACACCAAAGACAAAAGTCAGCATGTCGTTTTCGAAAGAAGTCTGCGTAGCACAGCAACGCAGAATGAAAAGAGAGAAACTGACGGGCCTACCCTTTGGGCAACGCCTAATTTGCCATCCTTCATCAGGAGATTTGTAACTTGGGAAACGATTGGGTCGTAGCGGTACTTGAGATTGGAATTTTTGGGCAGCGGTAATTCGGGCAGGCCGTACTTGTGGCCGACTGTGTCTACATTGACAGGATCTGTGCCATGACCGCCTGTTGCGATATTCTCGATTTGTCCCAGAGCGAGAAGGTTGGCAAATGAAGTTGATTCTGCAGCATCTGCCTTAATGCTGTCAATCTCCTCCTTGATGACTGCTGGGGCTTTGTCTCTGCCTTCCTCGTCACGTTTGAGAATCTGTGAAAGCTCAGTAATTTGTGCTGATGTTCTGGGCGCGATTCATGGAGGAATTCAACGACATACATCTTGCACGGGAGTTCCTTGACCCAGATCTGGTTGTGTCTCTCCCATCACTCTGCCTAAATCTGCAGCCTCTTCGCTGACATGTCCAAGGCCAGCTTCATTAGGACCTTTTGAAAGATTCGGGTCCTTCTCGTCCGCAAAGCCTCTCTGTGACACCACTGGTAGGATCCGAGATTGATGAGAGGCAATTGAAGGTCTTGGCCTTATGGCAAGTGATCGGCTTACGCCAAAAATGTTCAATCGTGGAGGCATGGTGAATTATGTTTATGCTGTCGTCTCGTCATTGAACCTCGAGCTTTGGTTTTTCTGGTCCTTGAAAGTTGCTGCCTGAATTATAAGGCTACAAGGTCGCTTCCACAACAACCAATCAGGTCCTACAAAGCTTATCCGTCACGCTGCCGCCAGATGCGCCTGCGCCCTTTCGTACTATTGGTGCTAACATTAGTAAGCAAGGAACACCAAAATCTATCACCGAAGCTCGTTATATTTTAGCGACCACATCACTAAATTTCAGGGCATTAATCGCTAAATTTCAGGGAGGCATGCCTAGAGTGATGAACACGCGATCTCGTTGGCTCGCTTAGCTTGTGCACGGACTAGGGCGCACCTGGTGGCAGCGTGACGGATGACGGAGCAATCTCGGCCTCAAGGCGGCTCCCAGAAAGAAACTTTTATGACATTATAAAGAGACATCATGAGGAATTGCAAGTAGTTTTCTTCTGTTCGAGCATTTCTTCAAAACTTGAGAAAGAACAGAGATAAGATTTTTCAAGTATTTTTTTCTCCAGTTTTGGCCTCAAATTGGTGGTAGTACAAGGCTGGTGAGGCATGGAACCACAAACCCGGGTAGCTCCAGGGGAAGATCTGCCCTGTGTAACAGAACCGGGATCCTGGGATCCTTGTCCGAGACAGTACGATCTTCGGTACCGGGAATTCCTTCCTTCCTTTAAAGCTGGTCACGTTTCAAATGGTCGTTATTTCATACGGCACAGAAAGAGGCTTCTTAGCATGAATTGAAGGAAGGGGGGGGGGGCGGTATAGTTTCCCTAAACTTACTACGTTTATAAGGACGAAAATAAAATGATCATAGGGAAGCTACAAAGTTCTTAAAGTCCAAGGAATTTTGGGAAACAAATCCATGGTCAAGTCTAGAGCTTTTCCATCCCGTTTTCTAAAGAGGTAGTTGGAGATCCGAGAAGTATCCTGTCGTTATCCAGCGCCGAAGCCGTCCTGTGAAGATCCTAGCAAACCCGACGCCTGAAGCCAATTGTTTTGCGCCAACCAATGCTGTATCATACCATGTGGTGATCCTTTATGACCCTTATCCTACACACCAATTCGACAAACTCGGTGAAGTCTTCATCGTTCGACGATGCTCAGGTGTGGCTACCACCTGCTTCGACTTTGCTGAGGAGAGCTTGGATTTGATCCGACGAGATGCTTCAATGCTACCTCTGCTGCGTCCTCCTTCGCATTGTGGACATGCTGGCCATCGTACCAGAACCTCGCTGCGATGTTCTGTCCCTGCACTGTCACTGTGCTAGACCACGCTGTCCGTCCGCCTAATGTATTGTAAGCCAATTGACTCTTTCCGTCTCTCTCTGGAAATGAATTCCTACCTCGCCGATCTGACATAATTTGAAAGACTGGTGGGTGAAGTTGAGCTTCGCGGCATTTTTCTAACCATTGTCAGACGAGTTCACTGATGCAGAAGAGTATTCAATCGCCTTACCCTCTAGCCTCTCTTGCCAAGTTGCAGCTCCAGAGCCATAGCTTGAATAGGAAGACATTGTTTATCTTCCCGAGGTTAAGAGCTTGGGGATATTTATGTATAGCTTGGGTGCGGAGCCAAAAACGTGGAGGAGTGGGTACCGGATATGGCGTTATTGTTTGCAGGAAACGGAGGCTCGAAGGAGTTCTTATAGGTCGTGGGATGATTGAGAACATTTCAAAAGATAGGGAGGTGTTGGGCAGTGAGTTGGCAGTCAGACCTTGAGGCAAAGGAAGAAAAACTTGCTGCGTTTGCGTCGCCATACATGCAACTGCAACACGGCAGCTAGAGTTAGGTCTGTTTCGGCAGAATGCATCTGAACAGATGGAGCAATGCAGTCGAACAAGTAACGTCGATCAACCGAAAAGAAGATAGGGCCGTGTGTGCTGGTCCCATCGATGGGTTACCACAAGTCCTGTACAACCGTAACGAATGACTTTGAAAAAGCAATATGAGGCTTGGGTAGTGGGGATGCAAAGCCAGCGCTACAGACTTTTACAGCTTCTTGCAGCTCAAGACCGTCATGGGGACGGTGGGATAAGGTGTTGAGTTGGGCAGGTGGGTGAGGGTGCTTCGGGTGGGGAGAGGGGGGAATCGCTGTGAGGCAAATGGCAGCCCAATAAGAACGGTATTTCTTACCTCCATCAAGCCGTGCTGCATAGAGACCATAGTAGCACGGACCATGATACTAAGGCTTTTGTCATGGATGGGTTTAAGAGCATTGTATGCGCTGTTGAGACCATGACAAGTTTTCCCAATTTCCTTGGTGTTGTCCATTTTCCTTTTGATCGAAAAACCAAACATACTGGAAGGACGCAGATCCCGGGGCATTTCAAACCCTCAATTGCGCGGAGATGACAACTGAACCACCATTCTAGTTCAAATAGTAAAATGCTAGACGTTCGACGAGCCCAGAAAAACGGCCTTTGTGAAAGGTTAGACCAAAACTTTCCAAGTCCTGCAACCAGTGACACCGTTTGTATTCCCCGAATACCGTAGATGCCCGAGACTCGATCGAGCTACACTGCAGGAACGGACAGCTACATGATTTTTATACGATGGGCTCAAAGTGCCTTGCAAGGAAGCTCCTTGATTCGAGGTTACGGATCGGAGAAACCCCTCGACTGGCTATCGACGAAGGAGCGGAACGGGTACCGTGGAAGCAATCAGCCCTGCGACTTGCATCTTTGTCCTGAATTTTCTGATCAGCATCAGCAACATGCCATCGTGACCGGATTCCTTCACCGCTCTGCCAATCTACACTGAGAAGGATCCCGACAGCTTGGTCGAGCAGGCCTTCCCAGAAAAAACAAGGCGCGGATCTATCTCGAGCTCATTTCCTGCAGTACCGTTTAGATCTAAGATCGAGGACGGCAGCCCCCGGCCCCCGCAAGAGGAAGGGATGCTGCTGTCTCGGAGAAGCAGGCGTTTGTCAGCTGAGATGGAAGAACAAACGTTGAGATATCTGGAGGCACGATGATGCGGCCGCATGCTGGGCCAGTCGGATCGTGCGTTATGTCGAAAACGTCTTCATAGCTCAGTCCACTGAGCATGCGTGGACGCCTTAGGTAGCTGATACACAACATCATCCATTGAATCCATTTAGATGTGTGAGGCCATCAAAGTAGATGATGGTGTTGTAGCGTGGCGACTTCAGAAGGAGCCAAGTAATATATTGCTATACAGCCTTGTTGTTTCGACAGCCTTGCTTCAACACCTCCGAGCCAGCGCATCGCTCCGCATTGCTGCCCAAGTGATACGAGAACAGCCTCCTCTCGGATTTGGATATAACGGGACCAAGCCAACGGTAGGACTGCATTAGAATAGGCGACGGTATGCACCTCATCGATCCGTATCTGAACTGTGTGCTTCCAACAGTCAGGGGCCGTTTTCCAGAAGGGAATCTGTTCGGGCTGAAATTGCATGTGAACTCGGGCGATTGGGATCCGACGAGTTCGACTTCGAGTTCCAAGGGGAAGAGGCCTTCCACCAATTCTGCTCACGTGAGCATGTGAGATTCTTCTTCGCAGCTCACGTCCTCTGCGGAATCATATATCCTCGTGATGTGAAGCTTTTCGAAGCACGAGTCATGAAACTGTGAGGTAGAGGGGATGATGAGTAATCTTCACGCCGAGCTCCACCAGCTCGGTACGGAAGTACATTTCTAAGGTGCCTCGGCCCAGAGGAGCGTGGGAGGGCAATCAGCAGCTCGAGTCAACCAAGCTGACCAGAGTCCGGACTCTTCACTGGGATATCTATAATACCCCATAGAGAATGTCACAAATAGAGTAGAGCAATTCCTTCACTTATCATCGATACTCATTCCTTGCCACAACAAGCACAATGCCTTTCAATACAAAGCTCACCAGGGCGCTGGGCATCAAAGGTAAGCTCAATGCGGAGGCCGAGGAAGATGATGCTGATACTCTGCCACTCCAGTTCCAATCGTCCAAGGAGGAATGCAGTGGGTTGGATATGCTGAACTTGCATCTGCCGTGTAAGTCCTCACCCTGGGTGCACTATTTCGTCTTTTGCTTCCCTTCTAGGGGCTTGCAGAAATGTCAATTAGCTCCTGAAACATACAACCTTCAGAGTACTCGACCGAAGCATGCTGACTCGTATCTCTGCAGGTCAAACGCGGGTGGTCTAGGCATCCTCACTGCTCTCACACAGCCGACCCCAGAAGACCTTCGAAAGGAAATCCGAAAATGCAAGACCATGACCAAGAAGCCGTTTGGTGTCAATATTACACTTCTTCCATCTATGAATGCACCTGATTATGGGGCATACGCACAAGTGGCTATCGACGAAGGTATCCGAATTGTCGAGACCGCCGGAAACAGCCCCGGACCAGTTATCAAACAGCTGAAAGCTGTTGGCACAATCATACTCCATAAATGTACCACGATTCGTCACGCACAGAGTGCTATCAACCTTGGTGTTGATTTCCTGAGCATCGACGGCTTTGAGTGTGCTGGACACGTTGGCGAGACGGACATTACGAATTTCATCCTCCTCAGTCGAGCTCGACAGTCTCTCAAGGTGCCGTTTATTGCCTCCGGAGGCTTTGCAGATGGACAAGGACTTGCGGCTGCCCTAAGCTTAGGGGCTGAGGGTATCAATATGGGCACCAGATTTATGTGTACCATCGAAGCACCCATTCACCAGAATATCAAAGAGGAAATCGTTAGAGCTCAGGAGACCGATACAGAACTCGTACTTCGAAGATGGAAGAATACCAGTCGGCTATATAAGAACAAGGTAACGGAAGCAGCTGTTAAAATAGAGAAAGAGAGTAAGACTGGCAAATTTGAGGAAGTTGCGCCTTATGTAAGCGGCAAAAGGGGTCGTGAAGTCTTTATCAATGGGGATCCTGACTATGGAGTAAGCAACCCGTTCCCATCCTGGATTTATCACTAACTCGTAACAGGTTTGGACTGCGGGCCAGGTTATTGGACTCATCCACGATATCCCCTCTTGTGATGAGTTAGTCAAGAGGATCGAGCGGGAAGCAGAAGAGACGCTGAACAAAGCATCTGCACTCATTGTGCCTGCCAGCAAGCTCTGATTGTACAACTAGAGACTCAGTGCGTTCGTTAGAGACGAGCAATGAAGAGCAGCATCCATGTCCACCTGCCCTGAATTTTATAAAAGCCCGAGTACCGCTATCGGCTCAACATTTTCCCCTTGCGTTCTCTAATGTGGTGCTGTCATTTTCATATGATTAATGAAACAAATATAAAATTATAGCGAAGCCAAGTGGTTTTCACTCCAGCTTAAATCGTCTTGAGGCCGTCGACGACTCAGCAACCCACATTCGTTGCTTTCCTTTCCCTACCTTCAATAGTTCATTCCGCCTCAACACCCCATCACCAAGCATTGCCAAACATTTTTCTTTTGCTCTCTCAGAGGTCTCCCAGCCTCCTTCATGCTCCACTTTTCGAAAGTACGGCGCCACATTGGCCCACGTTGAGCAGTTCTCTGAAGGACATCAATACAAAAATTCAGATGGTACTCAGACACCATCCCCCATACCACTCCTATTTCTCATTTCAGAAACTATCGCCAAATTGGCAAGAGGGTAGATGCTTAAAGGATCAAACATCAACACTGGCTCAAATATTCAAGACCAGTCGAGAAAACTGTCGCGAAATGGGCCTTCCACATTCCCTCACATCAGCCAAAGTAGTGGTCTCTGACTCTCTGGAGGGATATATGTATTGACTTAAGATGTGTGAGACTATTAGTCTTCTGGTGGTTCGGCCAAATAGCTAACTATGCTTCCTAGTCCAAAGCCACCTGCGCGACCTTGCTCATTTCGTCTCGTCAAGTTCGCCGTTCTTTCCACGGAGATCTGAAGTACTCTCCCCTCCCATCCATAGTATTTCCTTCTCGTGCCCACCCAACTCTTTTAACACCACCAACCTGTCGAGACAATGTTCAATTTCGACTTCTGAGAGTGACGGCTTCTCAGATTCAGTTGAATAACCCGATCGGCTACCTTCCTTTCTTGGTCCAGGTCCTGCTTTTTCACCGGAATTGGCTCAATCGGACTGACGATGTAGTATTTCTGCTTGTCCTCCAACTCAATGACTCCTGTAACATAGATTTTCCTATGCTCCCCTTGCTTCTAACCAAACGTGCTCTGATCCCATCCCTTCGGTAGGCGGCTATCAGGTATTCTTCCTTTCAGAGTGAGGCTAGCATGACCCCCCTCACTGAAGGGTAATATCGCCCAACTGGGAACTGTCGTGAGGTTATCCTTATGGGCTACCTTGATTACCTTCTGGAATCGTTGTTTAACCTCTTTCCATCGGTTAATCTCGGCATCACAGTCCTCTTCTATTAGAAACTGATCTCCAATAGCAAATGGATATCTGTGAGACTATAGGGTTTGACCAATCGGATAAGCTGTCTTATTAGGATCCATCTTCATCATAAGGCCTAGTCCGACTGGCTAGTTATCGAGTACATATTTTTTCAGGAAGAACTCGAACTTCTCTTTTTCCCATCCGTCGTCTTTCGAACTGAAAATAACTTTCTCGCTATCTACATACTCTTTCTCCAAGTCCTCATTCCATTTGCTCACTGTTTCCTCCAAATCGGTCTGATTAACATCTCATTATCAATCATTTCTCCTATCCAGACCCTTGCTTTTACCATCCTGTTCCGATTTTTCATTGCCAGAGACGAAAACCGCGCGTGCTTGCTCGTCCTTCTGCCCATCGTCGCCATTTGGCTTGCAGCTATTGTGGGAACTTTGGCATTACAAACCACCCAACCAACGCCTGACCACTCTCGTCCGATTCCTACGCAGAACGAGTTCGCTCCAATTTTCAACAGCGTTACCTTTGCTACGACAAAAGCAAACGGCTGGGTGCAGTCGTCTTAATGAGCCTAACAGTAAAGCTCGCTGTTATGGCTGGCACTAGTATCGGTATGGGCCTTCTTTCTGTTCGAGCGATTTCCATCAGCTCTTTTCCCCGAACGTCTTCCCCTCCCCACCTTCTCGTGACCCTTACTCACCAGATAACAACAACGCCCACGTCTACGACCATCCCTAGGTTTGGTTGATAATCGAGGGGGTTTGGATGGTCCTAGAGCAGGATAGTCATGTGATGGTAGAGTATTTGAAGGTCCAGGCGGAGGCAAAAGGAGATTGGATGGTCGAGGTGCTGCCACACGGGATGGTCTGTGGCGTGGCTTTTGTTGTGGCAGCACCTTGGAGACCACGGCAGATGGTCGCTTGATGGTGCTAACATACTGGTCCCAATGGTCGTCAATCATTGGGGCCTCTGGCGTGGTCGACCCATTGGGACGCAAGGACAAGTACCCAATCCCATTCTCATCCACTCTGGACCTCAGCTCATATCGGACGGCGAGCAACAAGACAAGCTCCAAGTACGAGCTATCTGCGGTCGTGTCACACTTGGGAGGTACCAACGGCGGTCACTACCGCTGCGTTGCTAAGGGAGAGGACAGCTATTGGAATATCTTTGACGACTTAAGAAAGATCGGAGCAAAGGAGTCCCAAGCACTCGAGTTCCAGTGTACGAGGAAGTCGTACTGTACACGTAATCCATAGTCTCGAGGATGCCATCCATTCTCTTCTTCTCCTCTGATTTAACATCTGCCCACAAGAGGACCTTCCTACTGGTAGGGCTGATATAGCAACGCATGAACACGTGCGGCCCCAGGTTGCCATTGAAGCGATGGTAGAAGGCATGGTCCGGTCCAGTGATGGCATTGGAGAAAAGGGGCGATGGACCAAAGGTACTGTAAGGTACAGGACCTCGGATAAAATGGAAATATCTTCTGTGGAGCATTGGCCGAATACCAGTAACGCCAGACATATGATCCAAGAATATGTTTCGCCCCGTGATGACTCGTGAGTTTAGCGAGCTGTGAGTATTTTCATTCCATCACAGCAATTTTCAAGTCAATAATTGGGACGCAAGTTACTGTATCATTACCTGTCAAACTCTCAACACAGTAACAGAATTTTACCGAGCTATTGTCCAATTGTTCTCATTTCTAGTTGTCTCTCTCCTCCGAAGAATCATGAAAAAGTGAATCTTGTCATCACAATGGCAGCATTGTCACTTCCAGCAATTGTGACGGAAACCATTGTTTGTCAAGATGTCAAAAACTCCCAACTGAACAATTATCCCATTTAATATTGTCTCCTGAGTATATATTCCTCCTCCCTCCCCCCTCCGTTCCTGCTTTTCTCCCCAGGTTTCCATCACACACTTACTTCCATCTCTCAACAACTCTTTTCTACAACCATGGACACCATCAAGCAAGACTTGAGCTCTTCCCTTCCTCTTCTTCCTCCTCTGACTTCTCCTCCTGCTGCTCCTCCTACCACGACCACCGCCGCCGCCGCCACGACCGACCGACCTTTCTTCTCCGACCCCCTACCCTGGCCACCGTTCGTCCGATCCGAACGCTGGAATCTCGTTGTCGAACCATTGGAGTACTGTCCGATGGAATGGACCACTTCGGTGATCTATCTCCTGGACCTCGATGGGGCTGACATGCGGGATGATTACCCAGGGTTCGGCCGACGACTGTAAGTCCAAAACTTTACTCCCTTCCTCTCGATGAAACTTGGAAAGTGAGAACTGATTTGTCTTGCAGGCAGTACGAAGAAGAGATGAGAGGGCGGGCCCGGTCCCAACCTAGTTCGACATCATCCTCTTCCTCCGCCCCGAG
This sequence comes from Hyaloscypha hepaticicola, assembly GCA_002865625.1. Classification (NCBI taxonomy): domain Eukaryota; kingdom Fungi; phylum Ascomycota; class Leotiomycetes; order Helotiales; family Hyaloscyphaceae; genus Hyaloscypha; species Hyaloscypha hepaticicola. Next base: position 609,397 of record KZ613479.1, read on the forward strand.
CTCGACCTCAAGCTCATCCGACGGGGTGTCCGTTTCCTCCGCCTCCTCCGCCTCCTCCGCCACACCGACCACCCCGCCAACCCGTCGACCGACCCCGCCACCTCGTGCGTCCCGCCCACGCTCACGCTCGCCAACCCGTCGACCCACCCGCCCACGATCCTCACGCTCCAGGAGTCCCGGCCGAGCCAGCAGCAGTCGAGACGAGAAGGGGAAGAGAAGAGAGGAGAAGAGTGAGAGAGAGAAGATCGGGGAGGAATGGAAGGAGAGGGGGGGTTTGAGAGAGGCGGCGAGGGAAAAGGCGAGGGAGCATAGGGAGAAGGTGGAGAAGGAGAGGAAGGAGGAGGAGGAGGAGAGCCTGGCGAAGTTTGATGAGTGGGCGAGGGACTTGGAGGAGGGGGATGTACAATGAATGATAAGATTAGATTATTTTCGAATGAAAGATACTGTCTCGTCATACCTTCGCAAACATGTTATGATTGCCGTGATCTCTTATCTAGCGGAGACCGAACGAAATGTGAGAAACTCAATGTCAATGATATCATCCTCACCCTGATCCCTGAACTTCTGTCCGGACTTCGGTTAACTCTCGAGAAAAGGGGTTCGGGTTTAGATAGGATAAAGGTGAAGAGCTGCGGACTTGGGACGACATTCGAGTGGATAAGTTCACTTCAGTATCCACCTTTCAATGCGTCTCTTAAATTTTAACAAGAAGCTAGTCATGAAGATAGCCAGTACTGGGTAGAACTAAAGTATAACTGGTCCGCTAAACCGCAGCCTACATTATGAAGAGAGTATTCAACCTTGATAAGGGCTACTAAAGATTAAGCCGTTGAGATAACATTTTCAGTTTTCGGATTTTCTTCCATATGAACATCTCACTGCATAATGCAGAAGTGTTGCGAAGTTGCAGCTCCGTTTCCGGACGTGTGAACTAAAATACGGGCCGGTCCACCTCCCTTACCCATATATTGTAGTACAGCTGAACTGCTTCGGAACATTATAAAATGATATATCATATCAGAGAAAAACTGGAGAACTCGGAAGAGGACGGATGCATGCACCCCTAGTATACATGAAACTTGGCATTGTAGGAATAAATTTGAGCCGTACGGCAGTACTGAGTGCAAGGTACGGCGGACGCTGGTCCGTATGGCTCGATGTAAATGATAATGATGCAAGATTCGGGATGGGAAAAGCAATTCCTCAGACCATGTTTCAGCACGTGCTGTGGCCATTGGAAGGGCCTTTCGGGAAGGCGATGACCTTGCATCAGCGTGCAGAAAATGGCTGTCAGGCTTGCAAGGAGGGTCGCACGCAATAACTTTCTTATCACAGTCGTACAGCTATCTTGCATTCTGAAAATCTTTAACTCAATGTGGCGTTGCCTGTGCCCCAGACTTCAGGGCAGTAGAGCAAGCCAACAAGGTGTCGGCCGGCAAAGAGGCGGGAAACAGACCTCTTTCGTACCCCCGCTCATAGCGAATAGAGAATGACCACGCCGAGGGCGTTTAGCGGAGATGCTGGAGCTAAGATCTTGATTGCATGGCTAACCGCGGGCAAGCTTTGGCTAACGTCGGAAAATGATGGCCACGAGGAGAGAGATAAGGAAAGGACAGCTTGGCGGCATTGCTGCGCCTTCTTTTGCTTTTGGTGCCAAGCAGTTGATGGGGTTATGTAGGTGGCAGGTGCCTTCAGAGCAGGTTTGAGTCAAGCGGTGTGACACAAAGGGCGTCTATTCAAGTATTGCTCGAAGATGTACTGTACTATCTGTTGAAGAAAGAAGTCTGTCTGGGGAAAGAATGACAGCTAAAGTAGGCCGGCCGATTGAGTTGCAAAGTCTTGTCGTAGTTGAAGGAGAGGTTGAAGAATTGGAAGGGTCTCGTGGGGTCTGGGGGCTGGGGGCTGAGCTAAATAGTCCGTCCTGTGGATTGTGGGGAAGTTGAGTGGTGGCGGGCTGGGTTTTCGGGCTCATTGGATGGGTAACTGGCTATGCCTTCAACCTTGACGGCCACGAGCGGGGCATCCCCACAGGGCTAACTGCCAGCGTCAACCAGTATGAGCATGGAGACAGACATCAATCTAGGTGACGGCTAACGATTGAATGGAGACCTAGAGGGAAGGGGGAAGAGGGAAGGGGGAAGAGGGAAGGGGGCGCCGGTGTCTTTGCATGCGTGGCTGGGAAGTTCTGACAAACCGCAACTGTACGCTCCGTACTTGGTAACCTTACGAGTTACGAGTTACTGCAAAAGCTGTCCGACTTCGGTCTTCAGACAATCTCAATTGCTGTTGCTGTTGCTCTTGCTCTTGCTCAGCTCGGCTCGGGTTGCATGGCATGGCAGGATGCATAACGCATGCGATGCATACAGTACCTATCGTTGTGTGTGCTTTGCAGCCGTCGAATCGCTGCACCTTGCCTGGAACTGGGTGTTGTCGACCCCCCTGTTCGGTAACCAGCCCGGCACGCTAAATATTATGGCCATGGAACACCGACAAGGAAGATGAAGAGCTCTCTCCTAAACCACCACAACTCAACTCCACGCATCTCAACTTCACCCCTCCCAGCTTCCGCACTTCGAATCGCTGCGGTGTTCCCAAAAACAGAGAGTATAAGTGAAATCAATCCCCTACCGATCTGTCAGTAGAGTTCTGAGGCCCTTTCCTCCGAAGCAAAGATCTACTCGCCCTTTCAACGCCCCCGCCTCCACACCTCGAATTCCCGACACGTGGCCCACCGAACCTTCTCTCTCTATACCTTCAGCATAGTTCTCCGTGATTTTCCATACGGTTTCCGCCTCTGCAGAAACAGCCCCCCTGCACGTCACATAAAAACACAGGCAGCAGCATAGCTGTGAGAATGACCTGAGCGCGAACTTAAATCTGGACTTCCAACCACAATGCAGTATCTCAAACTTGTCTGGCCACCCCGAAAGTTAATCAACCGATAACGCGGGAGTATCCAAGAGCTCCAGTCGCTCTTGCCAACCTTGTCTCGGCATCATCACGGCCTCGCACCCCGAGATCGTCATCGAGAAGCCCTGGCCCAAGGCGTCTACAGCAGTCGCAACCATGGCCAAGCACATGTCATTGGAGTCAATGTTGGATGAGGAACGGAAGGATGTTCTAGCTTTGTTGGAAGGCCCGCCAGCTGGGCGAACTCGAGGGTCATCAGGCTCCAACGGCTCTGGCCGAGCGTCATCCCCCCTTACGAATCCCACGAATCCCACGAACCTTACGAACCCACGATCACCTGTTCGAAGCATGCTAGATATTGGTTTGGACCCAGCATCCAAGCGCTCGTCAAAAGTGGTCACGAACGGCGGCGTCTCAAGTTCTCCGCGCATTGTGCCAGTTCGGAGTATGTTAGATATCAACACTCCAAATCCAGCTTCAGCTTCACCTCCGGCCCCAGCTCCAGCTCCAGCTCCGGTTCCAGTTCGAAGCATGCTAGATATTGGTGAGACGTCCCGTTCGGTGGCAACTACGAAAAGCGCCCAAACCTCCCCAACAGAGACTAATAATCGAGCACATATGTCGAACAGCGCACAGCATAGAAGTTTCTCAGATGCGGCAGCACGTCCTGTTGCATTCGGGCCTCGGACAACTGGTGCCAGCAATCCTGAGTCAGCATACCAGTTTTCTGGATATCTACCCAGTAACCCAGGAGGGCCTATAGTACCAAAGCGGAATACTCTAGCTGGCAAAAAGACCTCTTTGACAAGTGCTATGGCGGAGGTTGTCAGAGGAGGAGACTTCAGTGGTTTTGGGACTCGAGACAGAGGACGGAACTCGTCAGTTGGTGGAGCAAAATCCAAATCTCCACATAATCGAATGGGAGTACGATCAAACTCTCCTCATCTTAGTCCGGATCCCAATAAAGTTGTCTTGGACGATGGGCGAGCCATTGATAAGAATAGTGCATATCGACGATTATCGGACGCAAATCTCGCTCGATCTCAGGGAGGCCTATCTTCGCTAAGTAAAAAGAGTAGCCGTCGACGTACATACAGTGGAGACACCACTGATCCAGCAGGATCCAGACTTGAGAAAGACTATACACCAATTGACGGAGAGGAAGTTCTTCTCGACAGCAGCGATGAGGATGATTCTGATGAAGAACAGCGCAGGGGGAGGAAAAAGGACAGCAGGGCTGATCTTCATGAGAACGATAATCCTGAGAGCCACACCCTTGGAATGGGCAGAGCAAAGGGGCCTAGAGCAGCACGGAGCTTGATGGCTGCGGCTGAGGAAGAACGTAAGTTTTGGGAGACTCGATATCCAGATACAGAGCTAATTTACTTTAAAGGACAGGAAATTGCTTCTCAAGAGAACGAAAAGTACAAAGTTCGATCACTTCTGGACCCCGAAATTACAGTTACAGCGCCCTCAGGAGACAGAATGAAGTTGAGGAAGCCTGTTGTCCATCCCAATACCAGCTTTGATGAGGGGGCATCAGGATACAATACCCCTGTGGATTCTGATACGGAAGCTGATCTCACAGATATCAAACGTGCCCAGAAGCTTTCTGTCAGTATGACATCTGTCGTCTCTACACCAGCTACCAGTCGTTGTGTTCGGACAATCTATCGTGGCGATTTTGCCAAGATGCAGCGCGAGGCGCAAGACAATCAACGCCGGGTTCGTAAGTACCTGGTCGCTACGGATCTTAGTGAGGAAGCCGCCCACGCCTTAGAATGGACTATCGGGACCGTACTTCGAGATGGAGATACTCTACTTGCAATCTATTGTGTTGATGAAGGTCTCGGGATCATGCCCAACGAGGCTAGTGGGGATGAGCAAATAAAAGAGCAGGCAATCGCAATTGCAGCTTCAACAAAGCCATCTGCATCTGCGCCAGTTCTCGGCCCTGTGCATTCGCCAAGCCCTTTGGGACCAGGACCCAGATTTGGGTCCACGAGCAGTGCTACTTCAAGTCCGATGGGAAGGGAGCGAAGTAAAGCGGAGCAGGAACGCTATCGAGCTGTACAAGATATCACGGATAGGGTCTCGAAGTTGTTGCGGAAGACTAAGCTGCAAGTCAAGGTCGTGATTGAGGTGATTCACTGCAAGAGCCCGAAGCATTTGATTACGGAAGTCATTGACTACATTTCTCCTACTTTGGTGATCCTGGGAAGCAGGGGTAGGAGCGCGCTCAAAGGGTAAGTCATGATCTATTTCCGCTTTTGCAGTCACACACTAACATGAACCCAGCGTCATTCTTGGCTCCTTCTCCAACTACCTGGTCACCAAGTCCTCTGTCCCAGTCATGGTGGCGCGCAAGCGTCTCCGCAAACATACCAAATACAAGCGGCCAGCCATCCGCCTCGCCAACAACCTCTCCAATCCAGCCGTCAAGAGTCTGGCTGCCGCAAAGATTGATTAGACGCAACTCTAGCCTTCCTTCATTTTCCTGTTAATATCTTGGCACAGGCAACGAATATACATTTTACGGACTGGTGCTCTTTTCCCCTGGCTGGAATGTGCTCTACTTTATTGAAGACATCGACCTCTTCAGTATACATATAGCGGCTTTCGCATTCGGAAGGTCATCGGCTTGCTCACTTGGCATAGTGGCTTGCTCAGCGTTAAGGAATGGCGTTTAGGGTTTGTTGAACACGAGCGTGTGGGAGGGACAGTCTTGTGTGCACGAGCTTGTGCATAGTTCAGGAGCGAGGCATAATTCATGGAATAAAATGAATGGTGGCATTGTTTGCTCTGAAAAGGAATGGTTCTTGATGTTCATTAGCAAGCTGGCGTCGGGGCATGAATACCACTCTTTCTGACAAAAATTTCCCTTCCTGTTGAGGCTAAACAAAGTACCCAGAATGGCTCCCTAGAATACTACGCAGCTTCTGACTTGATGTTGAGATTGTTTTCTATGTCCCCTATATTTTACTTCCCAAACAATTATGCACAACCGTGATATGAAGGCGGTGAGCTTGCGTATTTCCTAATTTGGTCGTCACGGGGCAGAATCTAAGTCGCGTCTTCCCAACGCGTCTCCTTGCACATAACTAACAGCTTCTCCGCTAATTACTTCAGAAGCCGTGAGTCTACAATCGATGGTGAGACTACATCCACGGGTGTATATATAAAGGTAAGACAACGGGATTTGGCTAATCAAAATACTGATTTCTTGTTAGACATGGCAGACACCATCCGGGATGCCTTGGCCCTTGAAGACGAATCCGAGCCCAAGGTAAAACAAGAGGAAGAGAAAAAGAATGATTTGACGAGTGTTATTAAAATTGAATCAAGAGAGGAATCTGGGCCTACGGATGGGCCACCAATTAAAGAGGAGGCGATGCCTACCGAATCTGCATCAACTCCAGCCAAGGCAGCGTCGACGGAAAAGATGGAAGGCGTGCCCACTACGGAACCAGGAAACGCATCTGCTATGGAGAAAATGGTGCCAGTCCCTCAACAGGAGATTCGAGGCCGTTTGCGTCAGCAACTCCGAAAAGTCCCCCTCGAGTCGAAATTTGCAGTTCATGCTACTTTGAAGGATGCACCAAATCCGCATTTGTATATAAAAGGAGTTGGCTTCATTGGCCTTCCGTTATCTGAGCGTGATATTAAGAAGATAATATTTGCTAGCAACCAAAGTGCTGCGAGTCAACCAGGAGCTCCTGATTGTCCTCAACCCGCCTCGACGACGGTATGGGAGCTCCCGAACATTCTGTGGAGGCCCCAAAATCCTGCATGGAAGGAAAACACGGAATCAATCCTCAGAAAATCGATGAAAGGATTGGGCCTCAATCCCTCAAAAATACGCTCTTTGGATATGCTCAGGCACAGCTTAATACTTTATGCACCAGGCAGTACAGCTGAACTGACGAGCCATGTGTAAGTGTAGAAAAGCGTCTTCTATGTGCTTGATGGATGACACTGATATATTCCAGAAGGCCCGCATCAGATTCTCTTATAATAGCATTTATAGATATTGCATTGCCCTCTTCTCACGGCGGCGGAGAGCTCATTTTCTCGCAAGATGGGAAGCAGAAACGCTACAGCTTATCTGATACATCACAATTCGATTGTTCTTATTCCGCTTGGGTCAATAAAAGTCTATTTTCCTTCACTTTCAGAAACTGACTTTTTTCTAGTTCTCGAACGTTACCTTAGATTCCACCCCATTACCATCAGGGCATCGTCTGGTGCTCCGATACACGCTGAGATGCAATACACCGGGTCCAATTCCCTCTGCTCCATCCACGCAACGAGGAATAAACGAGCTGCGCAGGATTCTCCTTCAATGGGAAGATGGGAAGAAAAAACTTGAGATTTCACACGCCCAAGCAAAGGCATATATGTACCCGCTGGAAAACTACTGTGGCAAAACTCCATTCTCTATTGCCAAATCCTCTGAATCAGACAAAACTGTGATCCATCGGCTTGAGGCAGTTTGCAGCCACAACGAATTCCATCTCTATTTTGCTCACGTCGAGAGGAGAGTAGTGAGTCTCCGAATCGATGATTATGATCTTCCCAAGGTGCGAGGCTATCGTAACAGGAGCCGATATGGATGCCCGGATGATGAGGATAGTTTGGATGAGGAAGACGAGGAGGAGGAGGAATATTCTGAACCTGGTGTAACTCTGACACTGACTCACTTCACGGATCGCAAGGGATCGGGCCTATTTCACGGCTTTGAGTTATCCTATGATGACTCGGATCTCCAATTCATTGAAGAGGAAACCTTCGAAGACGAGGGGCCTGAAGACGAGCATTTTGACTGCGGGATGAAGACCGAGATATACACTAGAACTGTTTGAAGCCCCTCTATTATCAATTGATCATTGCTGATTCTTGCAGGTTGCGATAATAATCCCTCGCGCGTTTCGATACCAGTTCTTTTTGGATGAGGATCAAGATAATGGGGAGGACAACATCTCAAAGCTTCTTTTAACCTATTGCAAAGAACCTTCTATTTACGCTGACGACGTGGATTTATTGGCAGACATTGAAAATCTATGTGAGAAGGCTATCGAAGCCACTTCGTGGGCGATTCTCAGTTCTGGCTATTTCTCAGAGGAACTCTCGAAGCTCTGCATTGTTGCAATCACTTATCTCGACAATAAGCATTTGTTTGAGGATGCGCTCCCCATGGCATTCTCAATGGCTGAGATACCTGAGATAGAGGCTGCCATTAAGAGGATGCTTGAGCGTCATGGTAAAGATTGGTTATTTTCGACGTAAGTCTCGATCACTCTGCTCACTTTCGGAATAATGCTAATACGAGTGGTCAGTCTGAATAAGCAAGTTGACGAGCTTGCAGACTTATGTCTCCTCACTGATACTTATCACATGATATCTTCTGTCTTGCAAACCGACGAATGGCAACTTGAAAAGTACGGCGTTGACCTCACTTCCCATCATATAGAGGAGACGGATGAAGAGGGAACATCGGCTCTAGAAACGCCCGGACGAGATCAGATAGTCGTACAGACTTACACTCACACTCAAATTCACAGCTCCAGCTCCAGCTCCAGCTCCACAGAGTAAGCTCTTCTCATCTCTTAACGTCCTTCTGCTGACCTTACGTAGCCCAAACCCACCAACGAAGAAGAGAAAGCTTGGGTGAATCCCCTCATCCTAGGAAGTGATCACTGTGTGCTATACTCTAACATACACTTCTTTTCTGTACGAGCTCCGTCGGAGTACCCAACAGCTTATGCGCAGGACGCCATATACTGAGATGGGTTGACCAGTAAAATTTCAAGATCTTGCATTTATTTCGAAGTGTAACAAGGACGTTTGGAAAGAACGATACTGCTACGTGCAAATTATGAACAGAAAGTTGAGAAGTAGCTATACCCTGGAACTTCGTTGCATGAACTTCCATTCAGATCTCGATCGCCAAAATTGAGAGCAGATGTTAAGCCTGAACGACTTCATTGTAATACACAATAATCTTTTCTCCCATAAGCTTATAATCCCGTCATCGGCCAGAAACTCCATCTATTCAGGAAAAAAATTGAGATCATTCATCGCACAGTCCTGGCATAGACCCTCATCATAGCGCTCTCCGGCCCTGCCCGTGAAACAACTCCCGGAAATCCATGCTGCTGTTGTCGTGAATCTCATCCTCACAATCGCAGCACAACTCGCCCAAGTTCTTCTCTTATTTCTATAATTTAAAATTGCCGCAGCCCCATCATAGAAGTTAGAGCCTAGACATAGACATAGCTCCTTTTGCTCCGCATCGTAGTCAACAAGACCTACGGCGCTCCGTGCAGCTTCTGGGGCCAATATCGGTATGTTCGCGCTCTTGTTCTCTTTCTCTTTCCCGTGAGGGATTATGCATCCACAGAGGAGTTGCGATTTTGGGTTTCTTGACTGAGATGCTGGTGTATCGCTGTAGGAGACCCACACCGAACCTATTCTCCTCACTCAGTCCCTGCTGCAATCCCCACATCTGCCTCGCATATTATTCTCGCCAACTGGAGTTCCATGGTTTGAACACATTCAACCCTCGCAGCCTTGCATTCCAGGTCACAGACAGATATGAGCACGAGTAGGACAGACACACGAGGCCCCCACCCCCAAAAAAAACATTTGAAGCAAAAACAAAAAACATACAACAGCAGGTATTCGCTGGTGGTCACCCACCCAACTACTAATCTGCCGATCTGAGGCTTATGTATGGCAGAGCGGACGGGATGCCCAGTTCTCCTCAGTCTATGGTCGTATGTGACAGATATTACATTATTTGGAGACTTATACTGTATCGCAATTTTGAAAACCTTCAAAAAAGCTAAGCGAGGTCCGCCCCTTTATTCTCTCCACGCGCTTCCTCTCGTGACTAGCGTCTATGGATTAATGACCGATGGTCAGACCTATCCTTAAGATACTTGGAAGATTGCAGAGGCTGCGAATGTAGACATGGTCTGAAAATACCATTGTTCCTTTGGCACATTTTGTCTTTTAGTGTCACTCTCTTTTTGCCCCTGAACACAACTTCGCTTAATCTTCGTCACTCGAACAAAACTTGTGTCAGAGTATGGTTTTCTAACTTCTCCAGTTCTGAATAAAATGGGGGTTTACAGATGAGGAAGTGGGCATTGAGGCACTTGCTATCAATAATTGGATTATACAGCAACAACATTTCAGGCTAAGAAAACCAGTTTATGAGGTCTCCACGTCAGAATACGCCAATTAAGTTTGCAATGTTTTTGTATTGAGTCCTAGTCTAGTTTAGAGCCCCATACGCAAAGATCAGACCGTCCAGACAGACTCTGCAGCAAAGCAGCAAAAGCATGAATAAACCCATCCGTCTACGCCGTAAAGCAAGGAACAGAGACATCGAAGGAGATGTGCCAGTCCACATGCGGGAGTGAACCCTGTGGAAGCCGATGAAGCCCAGCGCACAAGAAGTCTATGAGTACATGATCGAGTGTCCGTCCGATTGATGATATGTCAATCAGGGGAAGGAAATACTGTAGAGGAAACCAGCTGGAGCATTAAAAGCTGAAAATCGAAACTTTGTGCGAACCCATAGGAGAAGCGCAAAACTTTTCCGGCAGCCCGTCGCTGCTGCAAATTGACAATACGTGAAATGTATGCAGAAGAAAGTCATTAGTGGGTATGAGGTGTCTCCTTAAGAGATTGGGCAATTAAGCCTTCTCTTCTGACTTCTCATCCTTCACGTCTCCCTCGCCAGCCTCGCCTTCTCCGCCCTTGTTCTTGACATACTCATCGTAGACGGTCAGGGCTTCGTCGACCTTTGCCTGAAGAGCAGAGTTGTCCTCGATACTGCGTGACATTAGAAAAATGGTTCCGATCTTGGGAGCTGTCGGTACTTACAGGTTGACAAGTTCCTGGTTATCCATCTCCAAGAGCATACCAGTGATCTTTCCGGCCAGCTCGGGCTGCATGGCTTGAATCTTCGGGAACAGAGCTTCTCCGAGAAGTTGCTTCTGTTGCTGAGGAGGAACAGCGGCGAGTTGTGTTTGGAGAACGGTTGCACCAGCGATTCCCTCGGGAACACCTTGAGGCATACCGGGGATTGGCATACCACGACCAGCTTGAGGCGGGAAGCCACCGGGATATTGGTTCGGGCGACCACTTTGAGCACCACGTCCTGCCATACCGCCTTGTCTAGCACCTTGCTGGAAGCCAGCCATTCCTTGTTGACCGACACCTTGAAGACCAGCGATGTTAGGAGGCATACCTGGCATACCTTGCATTGGGCCACGTGCACCGGGTCCTCCACGGCCGCCGGCGAGAGCAGCTGCTTGTTGTGCTTGTTGCATGGCAGCTAGGAATTGAGGGTTACCTTGCTGACCATACGGGGTTCCTGGGGGGAATTGGCCCGGGATACCATACATGTTCGGAGGAAGCTGTTGAGGACCTGGGCCGCCTCGTCCGCCTTGTTGTGGGGGAAAGCCACCAGAGAATTGACCAGGACGGCCACCTTGAGCACCAGGAAGAGGCATACCAGCTTGAGGAGGAAATGGCATACCGCGACCACCGGCTTGAGGGATAAATCCAGGTTGCTGGCCAGGAGGATAGAACATCGGAGCTTGCATGTACTGTTGGGGCATACCAGCAGCTGCAGCAGCTTGTTGCATACGAATTTGGTTGCGGGCTTGGATGCTGGCCTCCAGTTGGCTCTTGCGAACATCCTTGCGTTGGGCGAGGGCGACGTAAAGAGGCTTGCCATTGACCATGCGTTGGTTCATATCGGTGACAGCCTTGGTGGCCTCCTCGGGGTTGTTGAAGCAAACGAAACCGAAACCCTTGCTCTTGCCCAAGGTACGCTTCTCAGTCTTGGGGGTCGGCTTGCTCTCCGAATCTTCCTCTTCGGGCTTTGTCTCATCCTCCTTCACATTCTCCTTGTTCTTTTCACCCTCCTTCTTCTCTTTTTCCTCAGCCTCGGCAGTCTCGGCAGCAGAATCACGCATGACCTTTGCTGAGGTAATGGAGCCGAAGGGAGCGAATAGCTCACGGAGCTTGTCGTCGTCAACCTCGTCGTCGAGGTTCTTCACGTAGAGGTTGACACCTTGGTATTTAGATGCCTTCTCAATGCGAGCAGCCTCGTACGACTTTCGGAGCTCCTCCTCACGCTCGTGCTTCTTCTGAGCTCGGCCGACGTAGAGGTCTTGACCCTTAAAGTCTTTGCCATTGAGTTCATCGACAGCCTTGGCAGCGTGCTCATGGTTGATGAAGTTGACAAATCCGAAGCCACGGCTCTTGCCAGTCTCCTGCTCACGAGCAAGGGAAGCAGAGGTGACCTCGCCATACTTCTCGAAAAGCTCACGGAATTCTTCGTCTGTAACTTCGACTGGGATGTTCTTAACGTAAATGTTGGTGAAGTTGGCCTTCATCTCCTCAAACTTGCTCTGGCGGTCCTTCTTTGGGATGTGATGGCCGACGAAAACCTTCTTCTCATTCAACAACATTCCGTTGACGTGCTTGATAGCCTGGCTGGCCGCCTCGTCAGTCTCGTAGTGGACGAAACCATATCCCTTTGAAGCTCCAGTCTCATCCTGTGCGACCTTGCAACTGAGAATGTTTCCAAAAGCTGCAAAAGTATCATGGAGAGCCTTGTTGTCGATAGCAGTATCCAAGTTCTTGATGAAGACGTTGCCCTGACCGGTCTTGCGAAGGGCAGGATCACGCTGAGACCACATAATACGGCATGGGCGGCCCTTGATGAGGGTGTAGTTCAGTTCCTCTAAAGCCTTCTCGCCATCGATGGTGGTGTTGTAGTTGACATAGGCATATCCAAGGGATCGGCGAGTCACAGCATCACGGCAGACACGGATGGAGGCAACAGAACCGATTTGGGAGAAGAGCTCGAAGAGCATGGCTTCGGTGACAGACGGGTCGAGCTCACCAACGTAGAGGGAAGCAGAAGCTTGCGGGTGAGGAGCGGCAGAGCTGGGGGTAGGTCCTGCAGTATCGGGGTCCTCGGAACCAATGTTGGAGACATCAGTGTTGATGGCGGGTGCGCCGTTTGCATCGCCCCCGTTCAAGGAAGCATTATTGAGGTCAGCAGCGAGCTGGTCGACAGCGGTGGTAGCAGACATCCTGAGTAACTGTGATGCTGTTGTGGTGTCAGTCCTGCTTGCGTGAATTTTTTTCTTGAACGGTGTGCTGCCGAGATTGTATTTGAAAATGAGGGTGCCAGAGAATTTCGCAATTGCCCTAATAAAAAGAATTCTTATCGTACCTTATTTCGTCAAGATGTCTTAGATGAAAGGGAGTAGACAGGGGTGGGGTCGTGCTTCGAGCGGAGCTGTACAAAACAGAGACGGAGACGATGTGCGAAGATCGAAAGAGTGCTATGGGACGCGGGCTCAAACGACGGAGGATTGAGGGAAGGTGAGGGTGAGGCGGGTCGAAGAAATTCGATCGCGAAACTGGGGTTTTATTGGGATTTTCAAGTTTTTTTGTGTCTCTTTAAGAGGGTTTTTCTGGAAGAAGAGGGTGAGAAGAACGAAAAGCACGAAAGTTCGTACTTGATCCGCGCTCGAACGGTGGTTTGGTGATGTGGGCTGGAGGAAGAGGTTTGAATTCGAAATCATGCTCGCGACAAAGGCGCTCCTTCGAAATTTTGTGGCCCGTTCTCAAATAGGGAAAGCGCAGAACGACGAGGCTTTGGTCGCGCTTACCTAAGCCGGAAGGCTGGCAATGGCCACCCGCAAGTTGATAAAGCATGTAATCGAACCAGGCTGGGCCAACACAGAATCTCATCGAAGCTCACTTTGGCCGTGAAATTCCTCGAATTTTCTACCTCGTACAGTTCATCTCGAAGCTGCCTGATCCATCTTAGAAATCGACTTGTTTGGCAAAGTCCGAGGCAGCTGAGGCATGACTGCCTGGAGATAATCACTTCAACGACCACTGCGGGCAAAATTTAATCATATCGATATGAATCAGACTTTCAGTGGGAGCTCTCGTCGTCCACGGCAAGTCAACCTCTCAGGCAAAAATCTGAATCCCTTTGCGGCAAGCTCTTGGAGCCCTTCGACTTCTGGCACCCAGAAGACTGTAGCGAATGCTCAGCAGGAGAGGGAACAGCGGAGACAGGAGCGAGAGCGACTGAACGCTTCCAAACGGATACAAAGAATATGGCGAGGACACAGGAGTAGGAGGGAACTGGCAGATTCGCGGAGAGCGCAATGGGATGAAATCGAAGCCAACGGTGGGCAATCGAGCTCAGAAGTGGTGCTTATTGAGCAAGTAAAGCTCTTGGTAGCATTCTTTAGCCCCCAGCGGCGAGATGACGTTGGCAGATTGGCCAATCTGAGCTCCAGTATAGCTTCTCTGGGATATCGAGACTTTCTTAGCCTGAAAGACATGCAACCGTTGCTTGCTCGACTAGCAAACGTTACATTAGAAGCTCTGCAGAAGTGAGTCTTGCAATATCTCCCCATCCATTTGATTGAGTTTTTAAAGTTTACAATGGTTCTAATTGCATTGTAGATCTTTACCAGAATGCTCAACAGATCTACTGCGGCTGCTCGTAGCCGTAATTAATTTACGGCCCGAAAGCTTCACACAAATATCTAGGCCGTATTATGCTCTTCTATCTGATCTCGTCTCAGGTGCTAGACATTCAAGTCTAGATAGAGGTCAAATAATGACTGCGATAAGAATCCCACTCGAGGAGCATATTGAGCTGGGCAAAAATGGTAAGCTATTATTTTACTGCATTCCTGTCCCGGCTCGTCTAACTGGTCTAGATGAAATTAATTATGACGCCTATGCGGCTTTGGCCTTGAACTTCCTGACGACTCCCGATTTAGCAAACCTGTTGGGATCGCTAGACGACTTGTCAACAATTTTGAACTTGAGCATTTTGTCCTCGGCTCTTGTCCGTGAATACTCCTCGAGCTCTGGCAATCAACTGCAGAGTGAGAGGAGATTATGGCTGCTAGCACATTTCATATCGCTACATCGACTCCAGCGACGAAGCGGTCAGGAACCTGAATATCTCAGGGCATTATCCTTGCAGCTGTCTGGTTCCTCGAGTGAAATTATGGGCCGTATTGACGCAACAGATCCGGAAACTTTACAAGAAGCTACAGACAGCGGCGCAGCGGATAAACCTCCAGCACCATTGCCTTCGTTCGTAAAAGACGAGCTCCTGTCTTTGGTCAACCAAGACAGTATTTCCGGGCTACTGGCCAAATTCAACATTGATTATGCGAAGGCTTCTGCCTCAGGGGAGGAGGATGCCAGCTTGCTTGCAAGCTATGCCCTAACTCTCCTCAGAATATTTCCACGGCGGGGAGACGAAATACGGATGTGGCTGTATCAAGGATCTATGACTTCCTCGACGGGAAGCCAGGTTCCCGCTCTGAAATTCTTCTGGCAAGCTATGAGATTGACAAACACATTCTCAGTTATTACCGCCGACTCTAAGGCTGCGAGGATTTTGCTGCGTCCCCAAACCATTACAACGGGTTCTGGCTCATCAAGTGACGCCCAGAGAGACCGAGAGTGGAGAACCATATTACTTTTCCTCGAACTGTACACTTTCGTGCTCAGGTTTACCGACGATGAGGAGTTTCTGAGCGCAAGTACCCCGAATCTTGGGCAGGCAGATACGCCAGTTTCAAGAATGCGTGAAAGTGCTCTTCCACTTGAAGACGTCAAGCGGCTCACGATCTTCTTGAAGAATTTGGCGTTCACTACGTATTACAATGCGGGCGAGCTATCTGACGACGGTCAACAAGCTCCTGAAAGTGGACTCGGCACCTACTTCGGTACAAACACCCCAACTACACGATTTCATTCTCCGGAAAAGAGCGCTACAGCAAAACGCTCGTCGAACCGACCCTTTGCTGGAATTGCTGGCATGACATTCGATTACGTGAAGACCATTGTCACAGGAGTGATGCGTATGCTCTACGAAAGAGATTCCCGAAGACGTTTCCTTCCAAAAGATCATTGGCTGATGACATCTCGCTTTGAGATGGAAGGGTTTATTCCGGATGTGGTAATGGAGGAAGAAAGGCAGCATCAGGTCAGGGAGGAGGGCGAGGAAGAGGATGCAGATGACACCGATCTCTTCGAAAGAGCTGATGGCATGGCTATGGTGGGAATGGCGAGACCTCGTCGGGCTCTCCAGATTGAGTCTATGAGAAGACAGCAGCAAAAGCTTGCACGCCAGAAAGTGCTAGCTGCAGTAGGCCCAAGGCTTGAGGTGCTGCAGAACATGCCTTTCGTTATTCCCTTCGAGACCCGTGTTCAGATCTTTCGAGAGTTTGTCTATTTAGATCAAACTCGCCGACGAGGTGGTAATGTTGATCCTGATATCTGGCGGATGTCTATCATTCAACAGTCTCAGATGTCAAGGCATAATCGAATGGACGGACAGGAACTTCTGGGGCGGCATCATGCCAAAATCAGGAGAGATCAAGTTTTTGAGGACGCCTACTCACAATTCTACCAGCTGGGAGAGGGCTTGAAGGAGCCGATTCAGATTACATTTGTTGACCAATTTGATACCGTCGAAGCTGGCATCGATGGGGGTGGTGTGACGAAGGAATTCCTCACCAGCGTCACAAATGAGGCTTTCCGAGCAGAAGATGGACCAAATCTCTTTGTCGCAAATGATCAAAATCTTCTCTACCCAAGTCCATCAGCCCTTGATGAGCGCCAGGAGTTGTTGAAACAGTTTGGAATTTTAAAGGGCTCTGTTGAATGGCAAGAGAATATTAACGACCTGCTGAGGCGTTACGAGTTCCTGGGTAGGGTTGTTGGGAAGTGCTTATACGAAGGCATCTTAGTGGATATTGGTTTCGCGGGATTCTTCCTTCGCAAATGGGCTGCTTCTGGGGCCGCAGGAACAGAGTCAGGATACCGAGCAAATATTAACGATCTTCGAGATCTTGATGAGAGTCTCTATCAAGGTCTTTTGAAGTTAAAAAACTATCCCGACAACGTCGAAGACTTCTCCTTGGATTTCACTATCACGGATACTGTTTCCCTCCCCGGAGCACCGACTCAGACCATCACCAGAGAGCTCATGCCAGGAGGAGCAAATATTCCAGTCACCAACGAAAATCGGCCACTGTACGTCTTTCTCGTTGCGCAGCACCGATTGACAAATCAGCCCAAGTACCAAACCCAAGCCTTTTTAAAGGGCTTGGGGGAGATCATCAATCCAAAGTGGCTTTCTATGTTCAATCAATCGGAGCTCCAGACTCTTATTGGTGGAGATGCTTCCGAGATCGACGTTCAAGATTTGAGGCAGAACACTCAGTATGGAGGAGTGTACCAAATCGGCGACGATGGACTTGAACACCCAACGGTTCGACTTTTCTGGAAAGTCATGAAGGAGCTCGATGATGGGGATCGCAGGAAGGTCTTGAAATACGTGACGTCAACTCCGCGAGCACCACTCCTCGGGTTTTCGCAACTCAATCCCAGATTCAGTATTCGGGATGCGGGTAGTGATGAGGAAAGACTACCTAGCACGAGCACGTGCGTTAATTTGTTAAAGCTGCCTCGATATTCAACGGCAACCACTTTGCGCCAGAAGCTGCTCTATGCCGTTAACTCAGGTGCTGGCTTTGATCTAAGTTAGGATAAATGGGCATTGGTGAATAAACATTGGCGTCATGGGAGCGTTCATGGGTGTGGCTGCCTCCAAGGGTCATGAACTAGATGAACGCCATAGATTACTACGATGGTTAAGTTATTTCTATCGTGTTTGATAACTCGTGTTGCAAGTGCTTATATCTTCTCTATGCTCGTGGTTCTTATCTTCAGCCCTAGACTTCCCCCTTACTCCCTCTCATGCCTTCCCAGCTTCTTCCTGAGAAAAACCGTCCCTTCGAGTGGCGTTTCATAAAAAGCCTCCATCTCCTCAAAACCATACAATCCATACAACTTTCTGGCGCCTTCCATACTCAGCAAAGTGTCTAACCTCATCTCTTCATAGCCCAATCTGACTGCTTCCCTAATAACCTCCTCCACTAATGCTTTTCCAACACCAAGCCCACGAGATGACGGAGTACAGTAAAGTCTCTTCATTTCACATATCTTATTCTGTGCTCCATATCCAACGCCATCCTCGACTGCTTCTCCTGAAGCACATGGCTTCGGCTCCGGCTTCTTGGGCAGTGGTCGAAGACCTACACAACCAATAGCCTCACTGTCAGAGGCGAGAGCCAGAAAAATGGCACCGAATGGTGGCGCATAGAGGCCTGGTAGTGAGTCTAATTCGGCGGTGAAGTTCTGGAAGGAGAGGTCAATGCCGAGACTGGAAGCGTAGTCGGTGAAGAGGCTTTTGATGGCGGTGAGGTCTGTAGAGGAGGCTGCTCGCTTCACCGTAAAGTTTGGGGCGATGGTCATTTTGAGCTGCTTTTCTAGGACTAGAAGTATTTTCAATCAATTCAGTTGTTTTCGAACTTTTGAAATATTCATTCCGTAGTTAGTCTAGTGGGCCGGTGAGTCAGAGGCGTTGGGTTTTATCCTCATTCCCCATTGACGACACAACACGCTTCAGACCTAAACCATTAATAAGAGATTGACATCAAAGTCACTCTCATGGTCTCTTGAACAATACTTATGATACAGCAAGGAATCAAAACCACGTGTATATACAGCTGTTCACGTGATACGTCCTTATCATTTCCGAGATTCAATAAATTGAGTTTCTTTGTCATCCACAACCATAACTCACCAGGTTCCAAATTATACCTTTCCATCTCGATAATGACTTTCATTCCTTAAGCTACGGCATCACTGCCAATTTTTGGGCGCTCACTGTTGCCCGCTTTCCCAGCACAATCGCGATCGATAAGGGTAAATTTGACGTCAAAGCAAGCATTGAAGCAAGAGAAGAGCCCTTCAAAATGTCCCGCATTCTCAAATACTTCATCTCTACCCCAATCGCCAACACCGGCAGCGTAGCCCGAGATCACCTTGCAAACGAGCGTACCTTCCTTTCCTGGACTCGAACAGGCCTCGGCTTCGTGGCTCTCGGTGTAGCACTAGCCAAGCTCGACGCCTTAGAAGCTCTCTCACCAGCACTAAAACACGACCACGGAGATCTGAAGCTCCCGTCAGCTGCTCTTGTGGGTTCTGGCACGGGATGTCTGTCATATGGGACGATCAGGTATTTTAGGTCGTTGAAGTTATTGCAGAAGGGGCTTTTTAGACCAAATGTTGCGGGGATTGGGTTGGTGGCTTTGACGAGCGGTGCCGTTGCTGGTGGAGGCATTTATTTGGTAGTTTCTCAGGAGACAAAGAGATGAAGGGCAAGCAGGTGTCGTACTGATCTCAACTTTGAGTGGCTCCTGAGAGCAGCGGACTCTGTCCAGCGACGAGGCGTATTTACAGCAGAATTGCCACATAGTGAAGGAAGTGGCACAGCCTTTGGGCTGTCGGATGGTCTGTTCTCGTGAAGATATGGTTCGGATATCATGACCAATGTATTTCTGTATTCACAAAATTCCAAGATCGACATCAACAATACAACAGGTCACATCTCCAGAGGCTGATTTCATTCTGCATTTTTGAGATAACTTGCACTGCATATCTATGCGGGCGGGAGGCGCCTGTCTAGACAATCAAGTGCCTGCAGCTTTTCCGGATGCAAATGTGACACGATTCGTTCCGGTCCTGCACAAGCCCGGTCGAAGATAGACTTGCAGCTGAACCAACTAGAACCATCTCTCGTTCTCGCCTTCCATAACGTAATCACCCTGACTGTCAAAGTCATGAAACATTACTTCTGGTCATTTCTAGAGATGCGGGTACGTGTACGTGATACATACGAAGGCCAGACCATCACAAGCTCGACAAAGGACTGATATAATAACTCACCTCTCCCATCGCCATCAATACACCCGTCAAAATTGCTAATCAGGGGCAAATCAAGGCTTAAGAATCACCAGATGTGCTCAGATCCATAATGCATGCATAAAATCAAACAACGTAGAATGCCATCAAAATATCTCTTTCTTTTCTTTTTGAGACTTCTCCCAATCCTCAACTGAGATTGGGACTTCGGTCATAGCTGCAAGGCGAAAGAGGTGCCGTGTCTGTTTTGTAGTATCATAATCAACTGTACCTGTATCTGTAGCAAAGTATGAGTTATTTGTGAAGTGACAAGAGGAAAAGTAGAACATACGTAGAGTCGTTCTTCCATCGAACATCACTACGCTATTCTTCTCCCAATGAACTCTTGCCTGGAAATCGTGGCCCATTCTGATAAAGTCTAGCAAAAACTTTGTAATGACCTCTGCTTCCTGATCCTTGAGTCCGATGACCTCATCTGGGAATTCGGCGTTGTAGTAGATTGCTTTCTCGCCAGTGACAGGGTGAACTCGAACCATGGGATGAACTGAATCAATAGGGTTGCAACGAACCGTCCCTTTGCTTGCCTTCGCATGTGCAATCAGATGTCTGGAGGTATGATTGACTTTCAATTTGTTGATCATGTCTTGGAAGGCTGGACTAAGTCGTTGATAAGCCATCGCCGTGTCTGCAACGACGGTATCACCCCCTATATCTGGGCATGCAAGTATGCCTAGCATGATATATCCTGGAGGCTGTCTCTCGTGGCTCACATCATGGTGCCAAATGGTGGTAGTCATTTTGTGCTTGAAGAAGTTTTTGATCTCTTCTTCGTTCCCGTCTCGATGGATGATATGGAATTGTGGAAATCCTTTGATAGCACCAGTGACAGGTTGCCGGCTGAGCTTTCCGAAGTAAGACATGAAGTCCACTTGGAACTGAGGACCAGAATGGAGAAAGTCTGCCTGCTCTCGAAGAACCACGAACTTTCTTTCGCAGATCAGGAGAGCGAGTTCGTCCTTAGCTTCTTGCCCGAGAGTCTCCAATTTGACTCCTATCAAGATAGAGCCCATCATCGGTGTGATTGATTGGATCTTAACATTTTCCGTGAGCAGATGTGGCTTCGTCTTGTCCGCTCGAATTGCTGGGTCATGATATTCGAAGATCGGGAAGTCTTCGAACCAAAGACCTTTCTCCCATACAGGTAGATACTCGGGAAACTCTGAGTTTGCTCTAATACGACGCTCATACTCTTCTGATCCCGAATTGTATGGGACGTTGATGTCGTAGGAGACTTTCGGTTCAGGGACTTCAAAGTCCAGGGGCTCGGTTGGGC
Source organism: Hyaloscypha hepaticicola (assembly GCA_002865625.1). Classification (NCBI taxonomy): domain Eukaryota; kingdom Fungi; phylum Ascomycota; class Leotiomycetes; order Helotiales; family Hyaloscyphaceae; genus Hyaloscypha; species Hyaloscypha hepaticicola. The sequence goes on from KZ613479.1 coordinate 630,494, forward strand.
TTGGCGCCATTTTGAGTATGGGGATATATCGATATTATTCTAACGAAGTGCACTTCCCTTCTCGATGAGTTCATATGCTCTTTTGGATGGCGTTCGGCGTGATATTTCAGTGCAGCGAATGCCTGCTTACTGCCATTGGAATCATCAGAGATATAGGTTCATTTCTCCGACCTCGACCGGTTAGGCGGTGAAGATCCTCTCGGGCATGCAGTGCATGCTGTCAAACGCGATGACGGACAGCACAGAGGCATGGAGTGCATGGAATGCATGGCCAGGCTCTTTGACCGTTTTGATATCGATGGGCGGGTCTTGCAGGGGAGCATCTTCCACGAGTAAGGTGGCCTGCACAGCTCAGAAGTCGATCGACTCACTTGAGTGAGCTGCAGCATCGTGCGTGCGCAAGGGGGCAGATCGTGTCAAGAAAATCCAATCTCTTCTCTTCATTCTTGGAATGGGGGCTCCATCAGGCAAAGGAGCAACTGCGCTATGTATTTGCGCCGTTTGGCCAGCACTCGGCCAGCCGCATGAGCATGAGCATGAGCATGAGCTTGAGCTTGAGCATGACCGGTGGAAGTGTGCGAATCAAAGGATCTGGGGAAGTCGATGAACGGCCTCGGTACATTATCTTCGTCTGTCTGGAATCCCTGCAACGCAGCCGACGCCGTGTCTTTAACGGGCCCAAGATTAGATGGCATCAAATCTACCACGTGGCGAGTTGCGTCGCCTGAAAAGGAGATCTGTTCCACGGGCCGTTCCATTCTCAACCCAATGAGCCTCGTAAATTCGATTATCTTCCAGATGGATGATCGCCCTTTCCTTCCGCAGAGTTTGGCAACCTCCTTTTCAGACGACCTTGGCATTCACGGACGAGGAGAAACTCTGGACCGTGTCAAAAAGCCTTTCTTACCGCCAGATGGTCACGGTACAGCAAAAACCCAAGCCAGCTACTGCATCATCAACAAGCTTGGATTTGCGCTAGTAGTCAATCCCTACCGGTTCCTAACATAGACCCGATGTGTCTTTAGTAATGAAAACATTACCAATAAAAATTGTAGGAGCGGGCTCCACCAAACAATGTCATAAAGTACCTCTGGAATCTACTAATTGTACTGTGATTGACTGTTTTGCAGTATTTTTCTTCTTTTTGGCAATCTCTCTCCTCATGTTTCCCCATAATCCTTCTAGAGTCATCTGCATCCTCTTAGCCAGCAAGGCTATCGAAAGAGCCAGGAACAAATGACCGCTCATTGCCTTTCGAACAACCATAATTTACTTCCTCCTGCCGTGGGTATTGCCGGTCATTAAAGGAGTCAGCTGGGAGGTGGATAACACGTTGTTTGTTTTGCAAGCTGTTAACCGTCATTCTGATTGTCAGATCCTGGACAATTCTCAAGGATCGGGACTCAATTTGATCCAATATTTGAAGATCCTGTTACTTGGTTCTCTGGATCCATCTTGCCTTCGTCTCCCCTAACTCATCTCTTCAAGAAGAAATCGCCCCATGTTTCTTTAATTAGAAGAGAACAAAATTGAAGAATCTCAATAGACTAACTGAGGAGGAAATAGGTAATGAGAGCTTGATATCAATTGAAGAAAATGTTCCCAGGTTTTCTCCAACTATGCATCTTGAGGAATATCTTTGCGGGTCAGGGTTAACAATTAGTAAATTTAGAGTGGATGATAAGGAGAGGAAATTTGAATAGTCAATTATAGCCACACATCCACACATGTATGTTACACAAAATCTACGGATCAAAACTTCGGTACTCGAGGGTTCCCGTGACTTCCATCGTCAGGGGCCGAGCATCTCGGCGGACACGGGCTTATGTGACTACGACCGAAGCTTGGAAGCTCAAAACACTTACCTCTTCACAATTTCAACCTCGGCCTAATCATCTCAGAATTTCCCACGATGATGAAAACAATTAAACATCATTGTCCTTCCTTGGGTGCTGATCTGGTGGCAGAAGAAGACGTCGCTTCGGGTATCGTCTCTTTTCGAGGCATCCCGTATGCTTCTGTTACAAAACGGTGGACTCAAAGCTCCGTTAAACACTCGTTAACGGCCATCTTCGATGCTGCAACATTTGGGCCGAAATGTCCACAGCCGACTCACACCTCACTATTCCAAATGAAATTAGCCGCTCCCGTCGTTGATTTGGATGAATTTAAATGCCTCAACTTGAATGTCACGGTTCCCTCTGAAGCTCTATTGGGAAAAGGAAAACGAGATCCTCTTCTACCGGTAATGGTATGGGTTCATGGGTGAGTAATATTATCAGAGCTCTGATCTTGAGAACCCCCAGGAACATTCCCTCAACTCCAAAACTCACGTCTCCAACCTTTTCTGACATTGAATAAGGGGCCAATTCAGAAATGGATCTAACTCCAACCCGCGCTACCGATCTGATGTGCTATGCCGTATTGCAAAGGAAGCAGGCCGTCCTATCGTCATTGTCCAAATCAACTACCGATTAGGTGTCTTTGGCTGGGTTGCTTCTTCAGATCTTGCTTCAGAGCACAAGTCAACAGAGCCCACAACCGGTGAGACTTCCGATCATTTTGCCAACTTCGGCTTGATAGATCAACGCAACGCCTTCGAGTGGATCCAAACACATGTCGAAGATTTTGGAGGCGATCCGGCCAACGTTACAGCCTGGGGATCCAGTGCTGGTAGCGGAAGTCTTCACATGCACATGCTATCTGGGAAGCCTCTTTTCGATCGCGCTATACTTATGAGTGGCTCTGGACCAACTATGGGGCCCTTTCCCTTGAAACTTCTCGAGAATGGATGGACCAAACTTTGCTCCGCAGCTGAGATCTCAGCCGAGACATCAGACGAGAGGTTGAAGAAATTGCGTGCCTTGTCTCAGGATGAGATGTTGCAAAAGTGTGGACCAAGGACTAATTTCGCTCCTCTTGGTGATGGAAAGTTTCTACCAACTTCATGGCGTCTTGGAGACCCGCATCCTGAAGGACGCTGCAAGGAAATAATTATCGGTAATGTCGGAATGGAAGGCATCATCTTTGACCTTCTATCTTCTCTACTCCCCCAGAAGTTCTTTCATGCGCAAGTCCTTGCTGCATTCAAGGAACCTTCCGACGCAGAATTGTTCTGCAAATATTTTGGCTTCTCCATAACAGAAGAGCAGACACTGGAAACGTATCGAGAATCGATGCGAAAGTTCATCTCAGCTGTCCTCTTCCACTTCCCAGAGCTCAGAATTGCGGAGACTTTTGAAGGGAACGCTTACTATTATCAATTCGAAGAGCCATCCCCATACGAGGGAAAGACTTACGGACTTGCGGTCCATGGTCAAGATGCCGTCTTTATATGTAACAGCGAGAGGGAAGCTTGGCCTGAGTCTGCGCAGAAGGTCTCTCTGGAGATGGCCAAATTATGGACTACCTTCGCTTATGGTGACGAACCCTGGCCGCGTTATTCTGATTCGAAGAAGTTCATGAGATTTGGGCCGGCTGGCGAGTGCAGTATGAGAGATTTTGAGGATGATGAAACGAGAGACTATGGGTACTTGAATTGGATTAGAGACCACTTTGATGAGGCAATGCGTCTTATTTTCAGTCTCGCGTAGAATAGAACTAAGAGTTTGTAGAAGTAGCCTCAAGTCAAGAGATTTCTAACTTTAAATGTCTCAGCGGAACTGCACAATGTTTCCAGACTCCCCACTTGCTGAATTGAATCAATGCACAAATCGAAACTCGGCGGTCACAAGGAATCCATTTTCCGCATGGCCCAGACTTTTATGCTAATCTTACAATCATCTTCAAATGATTGCTGGATGGAACATTTCTTTGCCAAAAAAAAACCTGTGGCAAAATTGCTTGACCTGAACGATGTGATTATCTTGTTTTGAAAAAGCTGCTTGCAATTCCAGTTATTGGATGTTAATGTCTAGCAGTCCAACGGGTCCCAAACAGGCCGGGTCGCGGATAGACAAAAGCGCTTCTGAATGAGTTTTCCGAAGAGATGGTTTCCACTTTCAAGTTTCAACCGTGAATAGGTAACATTAACCAGGCTGGAGTCTGTCACTAATGCACGTTTTGCTATTCGCAGCGAGGCGTACGGCTGGAGCCTGGTCTCAAACGGTTTACCTGCACAGTAGGCCTTGACCAATCCTTGCCATGTTGGTTCCTGCGCATCTGCAGTTACACCAACATTGAAAGGCCCACATCTGATTGGACGCTCAGCACTCACAGCTGAGCCTGCGCCTCAGGGAGGCAGGAACGATCGGCCATCCATCCGTGAGGGGTACAGTACCAGCCACTGCAAAGCTCATAAGAGTCATTTGGTGAAAGACTAAAGCTCACTTGAAGAAAATCTCAGTTCTAACGGCTATCAACGACCATTATATCGATAGCCAATACAAAGAATGTCATCACCAAGACGAGAAACCCCTCGACGACCTGCCAACTCACCAATTCCACGTCCAACTGATCCTGTTACTGTTTTGATTTCCCAGGGTACATCCACCAAGACTCCTCACCGTCGTCCGAGGCCAAATCCAAGCAACTCTGCAGCGTCAATAAGTTCTGCTAGCAGCTCGAGCGATAATGATACAATCTTCGATGTCAGTAGCAGAAGATCCTGCACTCCGAGTTCCCCTTTCACTCCTTTAAAAACAACGCCGAATTCTCCCAGCCGTCTGCTATTCAGTGATGAAGTTGACAATCGGACTTCGGGGAGACCTCTGAAAGAGCCACCATCTGACCACGAAGCCCCGGAACGTCGTCTGTACAAGATTCTATCAGAAGTCGAAGAATCATTTCCTTACACGCCCTCGAAGAAGAGCGGCCAAAGATCAAGGACCTGGAGAAATGTACCCTCGACAGAAAGGCCACCTCTCCGTCGGCAAGCCCACATCGACGATGTCTTGCAACACCAACAGAAGTCTGAAAATACCAGGATTCCAGGTACATTCGATTCTCACGATCCTGAGGCCGATATGGCTGCCGATTACTCTGGATCGGGTCCAGCCTCTCCCTCCACAGACGAATTGCCTCAGCACACCGATGAGACATGCCAAATCCTTGGCGAGTTTGCGGGTGTCCCAACTGTTTCGTACTTGATCAACCAGTCGCATAAATTGAGACCAGGGGATTGGCAAGTTCTGAAAACCATTTTCACTAATGATAAGCAGGCAAGACTTGACCTGCGGCACTTACTTCAAGTTCTGCGAATCAAGATACCAAAACCTGCGAGCAACTCAAATCCTCCAGGCGGCCTGCCCACTAAGGCAACGAATCATCTGCAAAAGATTCTTACTTTCGTCCCATGGAGACCGAAAAAAAATCCACGCCAGATTAACAGCAGCATACACAAATGCATCAAAAAACGTCTTAGGCCAACCAAGGAGCTTGTTGACCAACTAACCAATAAGCCAGAGCCAGGTTGGATTTACGTGTTCGAATCACCCCAAAACGCACCTGGCCATGTTAAAATTGGCAAAACAAAAGATGAGCCCCAGAAGCGTTTGGCAGAGTGGGAGATGTGTGGAATTACACCTATAGAATTGGAAGACAGCGACAGGAATCCCTTTGAGCACTACTCGGTTGTGGAATCTCTTATCAGCGCCGAGTTACATAACCAAAGGAGGACATATGAATGCGAGTTCCACCATAAGCCAGTGAAGCATGGAGAGTGGTATGAGATTGAGAATCAGATCGCCCTGGACAGCGTTAGTCGATGGCGGCAATGGATAAAATACCAGAAACCTTTCGACGACAGGGGATTCTTGACACCGTACTGGCATTGGAGGGTTCAGAAGGTACCGAAGTCTATTGATAATGTAGATTGGGACAGATGGACTAGGCCAAGTTCATGGGATTATCTCGACTTCCAATTCGAGCAATTCGGACAAGGATATTATGCTCGGATTAAGGCGCATCTTGGTCGAAAGGACTCACAGTTCTGGTTGACTGGTGGTATGATGGTATTTATTGTGTATAGCCAGTTTGGATTGTTTAGCGCAATGTCGGGGCTTCTGGCATTGCTAATTTTGTAAAATTCGAAAGTAAATTAGAAACCAATGCTCATGATTAATGGTTTAGGTGACACCCATCTGCACATATTAATCAGAGGTCTTTCTATCCTTCCAATTATGATTCAAAATGATTCAAACCCTCTCCTTTCTTATTGGGCAACGCGGTTAACGCGTCATTCGCGTTAAGATAAAGGCCATCAGTGGGGTGAATAATGGGCTTTTTTGAGCTTCAAACGGTCTCTAGAACTTAGACGGCAACTATACCCTTGCCAGCAGAGAGAATTTCGACAAGACATAGAGATAAGTGTGCAAAAAGTCCAGACAATAAAAAAACGATGCTCAAGAATCTTAGTGGAAAGACGGCTATTGTCACGGGCTCTTCGAGGTATGCTCAAGACCATAGCATAGCATATTCATATCACTGAAAGAATAGGGGCATCGGTGCAGGAATCGCAATTGACTTGGCAAGACGAGGTGCAAATATAATTGTGAATTATACTTCACTAAGAGGCTTGATTGCAGGAGGCGAGGTAATAAAAGAGATCAAAGCAGCTGGCAGTAAGGCTGTTCTTGCCCAGGCAAATGTTGCGCTTCTCTCAGACCTCGAGAAGCTCGTCGAAGCTGCATTGACATTGTCAGAAAGTGAAAAGATCGATATTGTCATCCATAATGCAGCGACTGGGGATGACTGTTATATGGAAGATATGACAGAGGAGTTCTACGAGGCCCAAACAGACGTCAACCTGAAAGGTCGAGTGAGCTCTGGACATGCTGGGTTCATGGCTGACAGCTTGACAGCACCCATCTTCCTCACTCAATTGACCTTGCCGCACATTGCTCGAGGAGGTCGAATCGTTCTTGTGAGCTCCGTCTCCGCTCGTATGGGTATGCCACAGCAAACAGTATATGCTGGCACAAAGGCCGCTCTTGAAGGAATTGCAAAAGTATGGGCAATGGAATTGGGAAAGAAGTATAGCATCACAGTAAACTGCGTCTCTCCCGGCCCTGTTGCAACGGATATGTGGACGGAGTGCGAGCCAGATGTTATCGCCGGTTTTCAGCCAATTATCAACTCTACGCCAGCAGCTGCGCGCGTTGGAGAGATCTCAGATATTGTGCCAGTCGTGTCGTAAGTATTCGAGCATTCTTAGGAGGGCCAAGTTGACTCTCTTCGCAGATTTTTGTGCTCGGAGGAAAGCCGATGGGTGACGGGTAGCACTATTAGCGCGAGCGGCGGGATGAATTTCATTTGAAGGGTGTTTTGCTGATGGATGCTGTGTTGAAGTAATTACGATAGTTGGGAGAGTGGAAGAAGAAAGAGCTTCTCATGCAGCTTCGGCGTTAAGATTAGATAAGGATTTCAAAGCTCCCCTCTTTCACGCTACATGACGACAGCTTCAACATGATAGCTTCCTAAACTTCACTTACAATCAATCAATGTCCTCCTTGATTCGCCCGAGACCAATAATATCACGGCATTCACGAACTCTTAAGACAAGCGTATGTTCTTAATGGTCCACAATACATTGCTTCTAACACCCCACACAGATTGCCCTGACCCGCGCGATGCATATCCAATCGATTCCAATGTGTAAGCTCCCACCTTGCCGTCTTGTGCCTCTAGCTTTCCCCATTCTGTTCTGCAGATACTAATTCAAGAATACAGGGACGGGGACCGGCGATAATTACGCCTACCTTGTCGTTGACGACAAGTCGAAAGATGCCGTGATTATTGACCCCGCAAATCCGGAAGAGTCCGTATCAAGACACCCACAATGAGACAACAACGAAATTCTAATATTCTAGCGCAGAGTAGCACCTGTTCTCAAAGATGAAATCAAGACTGGCAAGATAAATTTGACAGCCATTATCAATACGCATCAGTATGTCTCCGGGCCCTAAGATTGTTGAGATGAGCTTAGCTGATTGAAATTAGCCACCGTGACCATGCAGGAGGCAATAACCAAATGGTCTAGATATCTCCAGCATTACCAATTCACGAATTTAATTCTAATGTCATTGTAATAGTTGTCCTACCCCGAATTCAAAGGCAGACCTATCATCGGAGGCAAAGACTGCCAAAGCGTCACCAAAACACCGAAGAACGGTGAAACTTTCAAAATTGGTGATATAAACGTCAAAGCGCTATACACTCCGTGCCATACGCAAGATAGCATCTGTTTCTTTATGGAAGATAGCACTGGAAAGGCAATTTTCACTGGTGATACTCTGTTCCACGGAGGTAAGTTGGAGTAAGTGCACCATGAATGGTTATGATACCGATTTCGTTTGCCTTTTTAGGTTGTGGCAGATTTTTTGAAGGTACTGCGGAGGAAATGCACACAGCGTTGAACAAAACTCTAGCCGCTGTTCCAGATGACACCAAAGTTTATGTAAGTCCAGCTAAGCTCTAAGGAAAACTGTTTTACTAATTGCATTAGCCCGGACACGAGTACACGAAGGCAAATGTTAAGTTTGGCATCTCAGTTTTGCAGAGCGAGGCGGTAAAGAAGTTACAAGCATTTGCAGACAAGAACAAAGAGACGCAAGGGAAATTTACTATTGGTGATGAGAAGGCAAGCAATTCATTCCGCTGGACTTGGAAAGGTTTTCTGACTAGAACACCCAGCAACACAATGTTTTCATGAGAGTTGAAGTACGTATCGTGGGTGTAGATGTCCGACAAGCCAACTGACAATAACCAGGACCCTGAGATTCAAAAAGCTACAGGCAAGACAGATCCAGTGGAAGTGATGGCTAAGCTTCGAGAAATGAAGAACAACTTCAAGTGAGTAAGTAAGGAAGAGAAACAAAGCCAGCCTTGAGGTTGAGTTCGCTGAGACAATGTAGGGCACCCCCGGACTCAAAGTTTTGAAGGACGTTTCTGTAAGGCAATGATATCAAAATTCTCTACCTCAAATCCCCGAAACCCTGAATCTAAAAGCCGCAGCCGAAAAATCGTCTCCGTAACACAATTTTCAGTAAACATCATCATGACGTCAGGCCCTTCATAATACAATTTCTCCATGCTCTCAGATTTTCCCAAGATCCTCTATTCATCTAATCAACCAAGTTCACAAATTCTTTCCCTAGCATTTTGCAACCTGCCACCACAACCATGGCTTCTGAAACTACCCACGGCGCCACAGGCCAACCAAAAACCACGAAAGACACCGTCCTTGAGACCGGTGCCGCAATGACCCAATCCTTCGGTCCCATTAAAGCAATCTGTGCTCATTTAAATGCCCTCCACGTCTATGCTTCCGACACTTCTCGTTCCGTTGAGGCTAATCATTACTGCACCCATCTGAGTGCTGACGTATGATCCCTTGCTTCTTTCAATGCTTCAAATTCACCCATTCTGCGGTCTTCAAGTGGAGATAAGGGGAAGTGAAAGTTTAAGATGGAATCCGTCCTCATGACTTGATAGGTCAGGCAATGTTTGATATATGATGCTCCAACCAATCCAGCAAGGTTGATAGGAGTAGAGTATATGATCACGCCGAGACTATACGAGAGTCTTGATGAGGAGGAGAAAAAGCTTTGGCATTCACATGACTATGAGGTAAGAACCTTGGCTAGCCTGCGACCCTTTCATATTGTACTCTCTCTTTCATATACTTGCTCGGAAGAGACATGTTGATTGATGAAGTACAGGTCCGCAGTGGCATGCTCATAATGCCAAACCCCAATGTTCCCAATGACGTTTGGGAGATCGCGGAGACGGAAGAGATGAAAGAGGTCGTTGGCTTATATGGCAAGACGTACCATTTCTGGCAGGTCGATAGGGGCGATACGTTGCCGTTGGGAAAGCCGGAATTAATGATTAGCTTTACCAAGGATGAGCAGGTCAGTGATCTCCAAATCATCTCATATCTGAGATATGAAGGCTGTACTGTGGAGATACTGACTAGGAGCAGGTGCCGTGGGAGAAGGTCAAGGATAGAGATGAGAGGTACGGGGTGGAGACGAGCCAAAAGAAGGAGGCGAGGAAGGAAATCGAGGGCGTGAAGATCCATGGAGGTGCAGATTCGTACTGGAAATAAGCATACAACGATGACTTCTTGAAGCAATGGCCTAGCAGAGCGCAGCAGCACATCGGGCAAGGCTTTCAAGATCAGATATTCTAATGACAAACTTCCTCACATTCAAATTTAAGTTCTCCCAAAATTGTCTCCAGGAAGTACCAAACACCAGCTCGTGATGAGCAAATGGCTAGGTACTCCAGGAAGGTCTCGAAGAATCAAAATCTCGACCGGATTTTAATCTTGCTTCACTGTCCACACCTGCGCGCTCTAGGTTGGAGACAACGGCAGGCTCTAGCATTTATATTTGAAGCGAAACAAACCCCCCAGTTGCCTTAAATGTACAATGAGATTTTACAAACCGTGGCAATGCCAATGGAGCATTTTCGTGGTTGCTGACACCGCTCTGAGCAAGATGTTTGCATGTTGAAAGGGAAGGAAAATTTGCTCAGATAAATTTCAGGGCATCTAGAGGCGGCCGCTAGTGTGGTCTCGTATTCGTAAATCAGTCTCGTATTAGGTATGATACGGCTTGAATTTCAGCCTCGTCGCAAGGCATCCAACCGTCATCGAAAATCAACAACTGCAACAACGTTCTGACAAGCTGCCGATCGCCATGGTAAGCGCCACATCTGTTATCCCTTCAAACAATGACTGAAAGTGCATCTTAGCCTGCGAAACGGCGTGCAGGTTCACCCGCTGCGTCTGCGCCCAAGCAGAGACAGTCCAAGCTAGCCAAAGAGAACAAGATCACCAATGAAGAAGAGAATGAGATAAAGGAAGCGTTTGAGCTCTTCGCAGAGAAGAAAAGTGATAAGAAGGGAGAGAAGGAGAAAGTTCTGCCAATCGGAGATTTGCGGAGGGCTATGATGTATTTCCCCTCCTTCGTACCCCCACCAGTTCCCTTCCTTCTGTCAATGGCTGCTCCCAAACTGGAATGTGCGAAATTGGAGAGAGCTGATTGAGTAAATGCAGTGCGCTTGATATTCCTCCAACTGCGTCCGAGCTCCAAGAGTTTATCTCGATTCTCGACCCAGATGATGAAGGTTTCGCCGAGTATGAGAATTTCCTCGCAATCTGCGCTTTGAAATTTCATAGTCGAGAACGAACATCAGATTCACATACAAAAGAGGTCGATGAGGCGTTTAGGCTTTTCGCTAGTGCTGGAGAGGGCAAAATTACGCTGGCGACGCTGAAGAGGGTTGCGAGAGCATTAAAAGAAGATATCGAGGAAGACTTGTTGAGGGACATGATCCTGGAGGCGAATGGCGGGGCAGGTGTGGGCAAAGGAGTGGAGAAAGATGAGTTTGAGGAAGTTATGAGGAGAGCAGGCGTGTGGAGGTGATCATGACCGAAGCAAATGACTTGGATACCACTAGCTGGGACATATGGTGGGGAGTTCAGGCATGCATTGAATCGGAGTTTTAGGGAACTATGGTGACGGTAATCTGCAGTCACAGGCATGGGGCCGCTTTGCTTGGCGACAAATGTTGTATGGTTGAGCATAATGAATTTAACATTGACAACGCCGCAAAGTATGCAAAATCTTAAAACACCTTTCCAATTCTCAAAATGCAACAGAGGGCATCCGTATATCATCATGTAACTCCATATTCATTCGTTCAAAGGGTATCATTTATACTTTCGGTACTTCGATTGTAGGGACCGGGGTTGTAGTACTTGTGGCCGGGGCTTTGAAACCAGCATGGTCCGAATGCTTCTTGTAGAAGTAGTTATCAGGCTTGGGCTTCAATTCCGCTGGCAGCTCTTCCAGTACTGTGGCAAGTATCGCATCGATGGACTTCTGTTTCGAAGCATCACGGTGCCAAACGGAGATGAGGTGCGAGTTGAATCGAACTGAAAGCCCGACACCGCAAAGTTGATCTCCTGACCCGTCATCAGTCATCTCAGGCCATAAAGAGAGAAGATGATAATTCTTACCCACATCGAGACAACTTTGCAGTTTCTCGCCAATCGCCATCAGCTGCACTCTCGTCCAGAAGTCCGGACCATTGGCCTTCGGCACCCTGAAAGTCCAGCTCCCACCATTTATGTTTCTCCGATCTTCCCACACTGGCTGGAACCCTTCTTTGAACAAGTAAATTGACTCGCGCATCTTGATCTGGTCGACTGGGGTATTGTTGTTGTATCGCCAGAAGTCTTGGACAGACTCGATTTGGGAGCCAAGTTGTTCGAGGGTTGCAGTATATGACCCATCGTTGGACTTGGTTTGGTCCTTCTGCTGTCTTTGCAGTGGTCAGTTCCATTCAACCTTTTCCCAAAGAGTGACCTGTTCTCTAGCGTCACTTGCTCAGAGCTTACCTGTCGAAGTAAACATTCCAGTAATGCTGAGTGGGCAGAGGTCGCATTGCCTTCAGCATGTTCTTCTTTGCATCATCCCGTTGCTCGGCCGGAGATCCAGTGTCACTGGCCCCAGAAGCTGAGGAAAAGCCTCTTGACAGAAGTGATGGTCTCAACGCCATTGTCTGCTCGAAGGTAGCCTCGCGAAGTGTATTTAAGGAACGAAAATATCGACCAGGTCAGCAACAAAGATGCACGAGAAATGCGTAGAGAGAATGGGATATCAACGCCACGGAAGAAAGCACGGCGGAAGATTCGAAATAATGAGCGGTAGTCAGAGTATTGAGACAAAATTCCGTGCCGGTATTTGAAGCTGTCCTTTGATGCAGCAGTGATGAAACGCCGCTAAACGCGGCCGCTACTCACTAGACGCCAGACGGGAGGTCTCTACCCCGCTGACCCCCCCACTTGGCGGAGAGACGTTTTGTAATGTAATCTCACAGAGTTGAAGCGCAGGATGGACACTCTACTCAATCCCAATTGTTGAGACAATTTGAAATGAAACTCATACTTGATAAACTACAAAACGACAATTCCAGTGCTGATACTCCGAACACCAACGCTACCCAGTTTTCATCCGCATAAACCCATCTTTGTTGTACTGCTAGTCCCATCAAGAATATAAGTAGTCTGGCGTTCGAAATCACAAGTCCAGCTATCATATGTTGGTCCTCTCACCCAAGGGAGCAATGAATCGGCTCTTGTCATCACCAATTTTCTTCTTGAACATCCCCAGATCCTTCAACAGCTCTTTCATATACCCTTGAACTTCGTTGGCTCGTTCCTCGTGGAGGGAAACATCAATTGCTTCATCATCATCTCCATATTCGTCATCCGGAACTTCAGTCTTCTCATCATTCTCCTTATCTTCTTCGACTCTGTCTCCTGCTCCGAACATGCTCCCTTGGCGGCTTCCTCCTTGAACACTGCTCCTCGCTGAGCGAACATCGATAGGATTCTTGATACTGTCAAGCGCAAGCTTCAAGTGAAGTCGCAATGCATCATTTTCCGTCTGTAGGTTCCGAATCTTGCCCTCAGCGACCATACTTCGCTCCTCCATCATGCGTTGCATAGCAACAACTCTGTGTTGATATTCCTCCAACTTCTCTTCTTGCTCCTTCCCTTCCTTCTCACGTCTCCGGCTGTCAGAAACGCTGAGTTGCAACATTCGGATCTCTTCGGCCATTGCTGCGATTTGAGCATCACGCTCAGCAGCCGAAACATGGTCCTGGTTGACGACGGCACGCGTACGAATTCTCTTTGCTTGATCGGCGTAACGAAGAGTTGAGAGAGTCTCGTCGTAATCAGATGGTGCGATACACGCAATCATTGCTGTCTTGCTGTTTCCCCCAAGAGAGTCTTTTAGTAGCCATGTGAGAATCGAGTCCCGGTAAGGTACAATATCTTTATTTCTCTTCCCAGGTCGGTGCTGCTTTGGGTCAGCGAGCGCAGCAATCACGCGGCCTAGTGTTGTGAGGGATTTGTTGATGTTGCTCCCCTCACGAAGTCGCGCCCCAGTGGCCTCAGTGGCCTTCGCGCGCTCACTTCCAGCTAAATCGACCAGTCGTATACGTGCCATTCGCTCCGTGGTCTCGTCTGTGTCCATGTCATGATGAATTTGCTTCAGCATAATTGTGAATACCGCATGGCTTCGACTACTCGTATCGTTCATTTTCGTACTCGCTGTTGTTCTACTCGCATCTCCCATCTTCATGTATTTCATTATTTCGGAGATATTTTTGACGGGAGCATCGGTCAAGTCCTTAATATACGGTCCTTCCGTTGGTGATTCCCGGATCTTAAGGTAATATGGGGGTTGGTTGGGTTGGACGGGAACTAAGAGATCTCGGACATGCTCATTATAGACTTCGAAATAGGAGACGCGTACATTGTAGGAGATGTTGGGTGTTTCATTGTGCGCAGCTTCGATTCGCTGGAAGAGATCCTCGCACGTCCGAGGTATCAAGCCTGGCTGATTGGGGGTACCCATCATTGTGTAACTCTTTCCAGAACCGGTCTGACCGTAGGCAAATATGCATGTATGGTAACCCTCGAAGTTGTGGTCCAGAAACTCTTCTCCCAAGCTGTTGTAAACGTCCTCCTGATGTGCATAATGCTCGTCTTCCACATCGTGACTCCAGAACGAATTGTCGAATGTAAACGTCTTCTCTTCAACTACTTTGCGCATCTTTGAGCGCGTATTCGCTGGATCTGTATCGTTTGGTACTAGGAGTGTTGTTGCTTGCGTTACTGGATTCATCTTGATCAGGCATTCCGCGCCTCTCTCAATCTCTGCATAACACGTTATTTCCATCCCATACAAGTCAAAAGACGCGTCACTCACCTCTAGGAAGAAAGCCTCTGACTCTGACCACCACTCTAACATTTCCTCCTGGTGCATCCATCATGCCGAACGTGCTGCTGTCCCTTGACCGTAACGAAGGTGTTGAGGCAGAGGATCGAATTGATCGCGTTTCCGCGGCCACACCTGGCATTAATCGCGGATCGAGAGCCATACCAATCAAGGTTTCGTCTATATCGTGAATCGCTGCGCAAAATCGTTGCTTGAGGTTGAGATACATGCGTGAGGCTGAAGTTTGGGTGTTTACGGCATTGACGGGTTGCTGGCCAGGCAACGTTAGGTGGGTCGACAGGGGTTATGCAGGGTTGATGACCTTAGCCCAAAGCTTTCCTTCAACGTCAAACGTCCTCTCCTCCCTCAATCGTCCACCAGTTACTGAAATCCTTCGACATCGGCTGGCCTCCAAAATTGACCATGGGTAGAACTTGCAATATTGGAAAGAACCAGGCAAGTCAATTCCTAAGAAGCTGTAGCGCCACCGACATGTGCACATTCCTCCGATGCATGCACTTTACCATTCTTCAGCAAGCCAACTTTTAGTAAATAAGATAGAAATGAAATAATATTTGCCTTTTCTTAAATAAATAACTCTCTTCGTGATGGTTGCAAAGGTCTATCAATGAAATAATCTCCTAGAACTGCTACCCATCATTTCACAATCTTGCATCTAGGTGCCACTAGGGTTTGTCAGAATTCGTTGCGCAAAGCTGCGTTTCAATATACTATAACTTATGGAACATTCGTAAAGCCACGAGCCACTAATTTTCAGATTGTTCCTCAGATCAGGGAATATTTATATAGGCAAAATGGTAGTTAGGCTCTAAATATCCCTCGAGCTATAGGACATTGAAAGCCAATATTGCGTCACAAATTCGGACAACCACTGGTGGTGCCGCCCAGTTTGACGTTGACCCTGTAGGTGCTCACTCTCATTCAATCTTCTTATTTGTGTCATTCACGTTATAAAAGTCCACAAGCTCTGAAGTGACATCAGCTACAACGAAACATGACTTATAGGCCAGAGATTGAAGATTCCAGAGTTACGGACCCTGTCATTATGCTGTTGATAAAGATGTTGTTGCAAAGATTTGGAGCTCACCAATTGAAAGATGCTCAAAAAATGCCTGAGAAAATTCTCCCGCTCTCTAACTCTTATGTTTTCGTCGCCCCAGACGTGATATAAGGCTAGGCTAGAGCGGTCCACCCAGTGATAAGAAACCCATTGAGGAGTTTCTCACGGAGAAACTAGTCCCGGAGCAACGCAACAACGGCCGTCTTATCCATGGAGCAGACTAAAATTTCGCTCGGGTGTTCAACATATGAAAGCAGCTTTTACAGCTCGTGGCAAACTCCGGTTAATCTCCGTCCAGTCGCTAGTTCTGTTTATGGTCTCGCATAAAAAATGTGTGATTCTATTGATTGGTAGAGCTTCTCCACTGCCACCACCCAACTTGGAGTAAGATTTAATTGACAGGAACAAAGCAACTTTACCAACTGCTGAGCTGCTAGAGACTTTAATGACTGTAGTATAATCTAGGTGATTTCAACTCCTCTGAGCGATAAAATAGGTACTCATACCTGCTGGATCCTTGCGAAAGCGTTAAAAGCGCAAAAAGAAATACAATCGAGCGGTAATTTTCCTCGTCATGTTGCTTTTCCCAGATGGTAGACGTCACCACAGCAAGCACAATAACCAATAATTATCTCTTATCATTTTACTTCCTCACAGCTAGCTTCTAGCGCATTTCAAGTTGGCCATCTGATAGTGACCTAGGATATGATCTGCCCCGCACAGCGATGTCTCCTGTAAATGGGTTATTCCAGAGAACTGAGAGCTCTGAAAAGGGAAATTGGAACCGCAGAACTTCACGGTCTCTGTATACGAAACGGGGATTGCTAGCTTTCATGAGCCCAGTCTTCAAATCTTCCCTAGAAATCCAATAATCTTGTAAATATTCGAGGTTTCTTTTTGCGGGCCACTTGATTCACACAAATTCTGATACCCAGAACCATTAATTA
This sequence comes from Hyaloscypha hepaticicola, assembly GCA_002865625.1. Taxonomy (NCBI): domain Eukaryota; kingdom Fungi; phylum Ascomycota; class Leotiomycetes; order Helotiales; family Hyaloscyphaceae; genus Hyaloscypha; species Hyaloscypha hepaticicola. The sequence goes on from KZ613479.1 coordinate 647,263, forward strand.
AAATGAAAGATGCTCCAAACATCTTTTTTTTCAAGGTCTTTCTAAGAGAATATCGGCTTAAAACCAATTCGCCGACTTCCTCTCTACGAGTTCCTGGACTCTAAACATTCCAACTCTTGTCAGCTCTGACTTGCTTCCCTCTTCATGCTACAACGACCAATCATTTGATCAAGGATCCAATTTATTCTGACATATAATTTACTCCAAACTGCTCAAATTTTGAAACAGCTGAGCTGTGTTCTTCGAGTTTGTGAAACGAACTTCTACTGCCTCCAAGTAGTTTGTTACGTACGGATCGCTTTCAGACCACACGTTTTCAATAGCTGCTATCAACACCATGAAAAATTGATCCATGTGTCTATCAGAGATGTCTGAAAACTCGCAGATGCATATGAATTGTTTTATGGTTCTTCAAATGCTGTATTAACTTGGCGGACGATTACACCGCCAGGACTTCATTAGTGACTTCCAAGCAGCAAGACGTGCAGATAGTTCGTTTATCTCTGCAACCTTCGCGTGAAGCTATTCCCACTGGTTTCCCCACACCAATAGCCGGTACAACCGAGATTAGGATCATTCGATTTAATTCCACAGACGTATATCCTCATTTTGCAATGTGTAATCAATTGAAGAGCAGGTACAGCATATATTGAAAGCCCGTCGAGTCGCATATAAAATGGCAAATGGAACTACAGAAAATACTAAGAAAACACCCTTCAATACGTAGCCATTAAAGCGAAGATAACGCAAGAATTCAAAGGCATGTCATCCCTTCTCTCCTTTTACTTTTCTAATTGAAACTGCAATGACGAGACATTTTCGTAACAAACGATGATGCACTAGGCATCACACGTTCAAAGCCAAGTCAAAACGTTGAGACTCCTTTCAGATTTATGCAATGTATGTCTGCCACGGCTGAAATAATGGGTGCTCTCTTATGGAACTGACGCCCCAGGCTTACAGAACTTTCTGATCGTGAAAACTTGAAGCGATGAGAAGACTTACACATTATAGTAAGTAGCCAGCAAATCGAAAATGCAACCTTTCACAATGAAAACACTTGGGTGAGTCGACCAAGTTTATCAAAGACACGTTCTAAGGCAATGGAAAGTTGTGTGAGGTAACTAGCCCTTCCTTGAAATCACCAGCCCCTGCTGATCCAACCCAGCAGACAGCCCCTCCTCCGCACATGAACACCAGCACAACCAAAACGCACGTTATAGCTCGAATAAACATATGAAAGACACGTTAAAAAGTCGAGGTCTCTTTGGAATTCACGAAGTGGTTGTCGATTGGGGTCACTTCGCAGGAGGTCTTTCCCAAAGTCACCCCAATACAGCGCAGTTCGAGAGGCTGCCCTCGTTCACTCTTAGCACAAGAGTTATAACTTCAGCAATAACAGAAACGTCCTAGGATGTCTCGGTATGCGTCTCATAAGTCTACAGTTTGAATTGTTGAGGAACATTAAACTGACCCCTTTGAAAGATTATGAACCCAAGAGCGAATCGCTTCAGCGCAAGAGCAACTTTAACATTGCCAGACACATATCTGGGAACTTGAATTGTTAATTATACATAGCCTAGTCATGAAAGGCTTTGTACTTGCAATTGCTTAGCGTCAGTGCTGGTTAATGTGTTGGGGAACAATTGTGCAGAGAGGATGACCTCCCACTACCCCACTGTCGGATACCTTTTACTTAACTTTCCACAGGTAGAGAAAGCAAGCAAACAAATTTTATAAATCACATCCAGCCACCGCATGTCTGATTCAAACGGCACTTGCCCAATTGTACCAGTTTTAACACCAGGTGGGTTTTGCGCTATTTGCGTTGCGAAAGTCCCCGAGTTCTTCCAAATCTATTGTCATGCAAAGGGAGGCCTGCAACTTACCGAGAGCTGGTCTCAGGATAATTCTTGACAAGTGTTCAATTTTTCATTCCTTCATTAAGTACAAATCGTTCTTGCAAGTTCTTTTCCTTCAGCAAAAGCCAGATATGGGTATCGTCGCAATAAAAAAGCACACGGGTCGGTTCGTATCTCAAGCGTCTTGATTTCTAGGACTATTTCAAGCAAGTTTCTTTCCTATTCTGTGATTGGTTAGTATAGGAAAGCAAGTGCGAATCCCTTCACTTACGGAAGTATCCTAGCTGATTTCATCCAACGACGTTGATAGCGAAAGCAAGAATTAGATTGATGGGAGAGCTGGTCAAACAACCCATTGGAAGTCCATGAAAACCTCAGTGGGGAAGGATGGAAAGCGGTCCTGGTTCCGAACAGCGCGGTCAAGCATCATCCAAATGTCCAGGATGCCCTGCTGCTCGGTCTGACTTGCCACGAGCTGACCCATCTTTGCCATTGCTCCGAAGTCCCCATCATACTCTCTGCCATCGGCAGTTTGAAGGATGTGCTCGTATCTAGTGGAACGGTCACCGTTTGCAGTTGTGGAGCTAACTTGGAATGAGACTGGGCTCTGCATTGGGGTCGAGATTCTGATGGAGCAATTAATAGATAGGCTCTCTAGGTTTTGGAGGCGGAGACCTGAAAGATTATCTTGAATCCAACGGGCAGCGTTGTCGTTGTCGAGGTGAGATATCTCAAAGGCGACGGACCTAATGTTGGCCAAATTGAAGTTGATGTCGAACATCGGAGCAATAGTCAACGTCGGGTACTGAGCAATGCCGGCAAGTGTGAGGGCGAGGCTGTCGTCAAGCTTTGCTGAATACAGCGTAGTACCGTTCGTAAAGACTGGACTGTAGCAATACTTTGCGGAGATATAACGGAAAGCTTCGTTGGTCGCGATCAACATCGGATCGTTACCGAAAGACTTGCCAACCCACATTCCGGAACCATCGTCTGCAACTTTGACTTGAACCTCCACTCCAGCGGCAGCGGTGGCATATATCTTTTGGCGCAATTCCAGCGGGAGGTTCGGAAACAACAGGAAAGTTGCAGCAGCGTGAACGGTCTTATGGATGACCTTGCGCTCGCCGCCGGCAACTTGGGCGAAGGCGCTCTCAAACTTGGCGATTGTAGATTCAAGGTTAAGATAATCCAGAGAAATCTGCTCAAGAAGCTCCTGCTTGACTGCAAGATCAAGAGACGCGAGACTGGTGGAGTTGACGGCCTCCAAGAGGTGCAACTTGGCCTGGTGTTGAATAGAATTAACCATGACCTGCAGAGAGAAAGTCAGCTTCTTGTGCATACTATTGCCAAGGCGCTCGCAGTGGATATGAATGAGGAGGAAACAACAGTTTCCGCATGGATAGCCATGACTCTGAGCGCAGCAGACAAATCAGATTCCCTAACAGGGGCTTGTTCACGTCCATGCTAAATTGAGAATGTGCTTCTGCTCTAATAAAATGCAGCGGCAGGAAGGAGAGAGAAAACTTGCTACGGTTGCCCAAAGCCCAAAAATTTCGAGTTTGGTCCCACGAGACCAAGCCCTCGAAAGACATCTTCGTGGATTTGTGCTAAGTTGACGTGGAGAGAATAATGGGGATGCTTGAGGAAGAGCAGACCAGGAAAAGAAAAGAAAAGTAGCAAGGCGCGGTGCAGAGAGAACCTGAGTGAGTATGAAAAAGCGTGAATGCTTTTGAAGGAAACCCTCCAGAAGCTTGCTCAAGAAGCTTTGGGGTACATCAGGATGTGTAAGTGCTGGAGAGACGAAGAAGGAAAGGAGGGAGAGAAAGAATGTTGACACGAGAGATCATACTCATAAACAGATTGAATCCATGAACAGATTCAGCAACCGCTCGAGGCCGTTCACCATGTTTTATCGAGGAAATAGTGGTAATGTGTATAGCGGAGGAGAAGAAAAGGGTAACTGAGAGAGACAGATGCTGCGACAAGCGCTTGTTCGGGTGTTGGAAGCCACGAACACCGCGGTGAAAAGCACTATTCAGAGGCTTTCTGCAGGAATTCTGCATGAAGGAAGTGTGCAGAGGGGTAGAAGAGCGGTAGATTATGGGGAAGGATGAGGTTGTGATGTTTGAGGTGCTGCTCTCGAAGCCACGAGGTGGTACCGATTAGGACCAGCTGCGCCACGGAGAAGACATTGAACGATGCAATGTAATCGGTGAAAGTATGCGATCTTGAAACCAAGCAGAAGTGCTTGAATGGAGGAAAGAGGTCGTAAAGCAAGAAAAGAGGTGGTCGGTTGCCATCACAATCGGCCCTTGATCGGATGTTTGAAAGGGATCGAGAAGGGAGAGATCTCACTCACAGCCATTGCTTCGGTTCGAGGGACGAAGGACGATCTAGATACAATTGATTGTCAGTTGTGAGGTAATATCGACGAAGAAGATGCGTGAGGAGCTGTTGCGATGGGGTTGGTGCTGTTGGCAGACTCTGCTGCGTGGAAAGCAAGGAAAGGATGTTCAAGACTTACGGTGAATGTATTACCGGGTCGAGAAAATGGAGGAATCCTTGTTTTTACGTTTCTTTTGCAGTGGTCAGTAACGCTGCAGTGGCAGTGGAGGTGGAGATGTAGGTGCGTTGGACGTGACGGAAGATCGCGAAGCTGGGGGGATTTTTTGGGAGGGGAGGGGAAGGGAAGAGATTTGGGTTGAGGAATTTGTGAAAGGTAGGAAGAAGATGAAGAGGAGACTCTGCTTACTTGTCTGTTTGTCAAGTGCAAGCGCCGATCAATGCTCTGTTCCCATTGTCAGCAATTGCATTGTCTTTTTTCGACCACCCACTGCGAGTGCAGTAACAGCAGGATTGGAAATCAATTCGATTCAAATCAACTCAAGGAGCTGCAGGCAAGCGCTTACGTACCGTCCGAGGGATTACTGGATCGTAAAGCTTGAATGGGGTTGTAAGCGTGGTGATGAGTGATGGGTAGGAAAGAAGGAGGGAAGGCTGGGAAGTGCGGAAGCTTTTTTAGGACCCCACCCCACCACCCAGCATCTCGGTTCGTGCAGCCCTACCCACTAGCGCCCGTCCTTAGCGTTGCAGGTGTCTGATCAAATTCAGACCAATCGGAGTCATCATATTAGTTAGCAAGGACGAGAGAAAGTCCTAGGGCTGTGCCCTCAGATCTTCCCTTGATCACAGCCCCATTCTTTTGCTGCGTCTGTCCTAAACCCTCCTACACCAGCACGAACCCCTTTATGGTTCTTTTCTTCATTGCTACTAAACCTTCATAGCTGCATGCGCAACACTCCCTACCTAAGTACAGGGGCACAGGGCAGAGAAGCAGTTGTGCCCATGACCGGACTCATCATTCGTCGAGTTGGCACATGCAGTTGCGTCATTGACACCATTTTCGGTAATGCAATATACTCCAGACGCCATTTGTCCAACTATGAACATTTGTTCTGTATATTCTGCTTGACCCTAGATGATCAAAGATTCAGTCTCCTTTATCAGCCAAGAACTTCTATGAGCAAATGAAGTTGTGACATCTTTCTACATGCAGATAGATCGTAGAAGCTACGCCTACCTTCCCAGCAGAAAGTAAATTTGAATTTCATCAACTGTGGCAGTTGATAGTCCAACATCAAAGTCGATTGTTTGAGACTGCTCTCTCCAAAGTTCTCACACCCCAATATCGCGTGCAGGCTCCACATAAACACAGCGCTTTCACCATTATTCTAAGAACTCAGAACAATCAGATCAGGGCCAATGCCTGGACCACTTATCCATTTTTCCTAGCTATTGTGTCGCGGACTCGCGTTCCATTGTTGACACTTGAAGTTACCATAGCAACCACAACCCAATACCTGAAATCATGGGCCAATATTTTCCCTACCAAGGACCTTTGTAATGAGTAGTACTGAAGGGATTACGGTATTCTGAAAATACCACCGACTTTCCACCAATGTTCAACTCTGATCTAAGTCACGTGATAAGCATGTCCAGTGGACTTACAGGGGTTACCTGATTGAGAAGAATAGGCGGGCTCGGCAAACAAGGATGTAGCTAATCAATCTACAATTCCTGGCTGTTGTTAGGGTTGCTTTCAAAGCTTGACAATACCGGAGGCGTCCAAACCATAAGGATTTATCTTTTACAATCGATAGTTTCACCGTAGTCCTCGACGTGACGGGTTGAATTAATCGTGAAAGGCGGAGAGGCTGCGCAAATAACCTAGCTTCAAATCCAAGCAGCGGTTTCATGGCTCATCTATGTCTATTCTAATCCTTTGCCCAGTAATACATCTCCAATATCCTTCACAAGTGCCTCCCCAGGGAAGAGCTTTTGCTTCGCCAGCACTGTCCCTCGAGCATCCATGCTTTTCAGCAGATCTACCAGCTCTCCATCCTTTGGTGCACAGTATACCAGATATCCAAACGCCAACAAGAATCCTTTCAAAGCTTCTGGTGATTCTTCCTCTACACCAATCGCTTCCAGTAACGATGCAGCAAGCTCGACTTGCTGCCCTTCCGGCAGTGATTCAAGATGCTCCTCCGTGCGTAATTTGCTGTTCGCCGTTGCAATATTAAATACTAAACTTGCTGCAGCCACTCTGACATTGTGGTGCTTGTCATCTAGCAAGCTGGTCGTGATCAGCTGCACAATTGGTTCGTTCAATTTCGGGCATTTGAGTATGTGTATGGGGTATAGAGGAGTCGTGAACAGGTTGCAAGCCATTTGCAGGGCGACAAGCCGGAGAGAGTACGGGCAATCCGTTAGAGAATTGACGTAGGATATGAGAGGTGCAACGGTCTTGTGATCTTTTTCTTCGGCGTACCATCCGCTGAATCTCGGATCAATTAGCGCAACTCGCATGAGGTCCACGATTGTGAACATGATTTCTGCTGGAAGTCTGGTAGAAGCATTTTGGAGGAATTTGCTGAAGGCCTCGAGGTCCGGGAGAGTGGTCTCAGCAGCGCCATCGTCAGCACGAGCAGAGACAAAGTGCATGACAGCTGCCACAGCTGCATCGTCTCCTGCCGGTCCCATCTTCGCTTTCAGTTTCCCTAGAGGAGGAATTTTGCTAAACAGGACTGGCCTTGTGTTGGCACTGCGAAGCGCCGGAAGGGAAAGGGCTTCGTGAGAATGCGGTGGCCATGCCATTTGGACGAGCAAGTTGATGTTGCTTCTCAATGAGCTTGGATCTGATGAAGTCCATCTATTCTCCTCGGCACCGTGCAAGAATGTCATGAAAGTAGGTGTAGCTCTGATAGAGTATTTTGCCCCGATGTCGTAGGCACGAGATACGTCGACCAGGATCAGGGTAATCTTATGTGCGAACTGCACCGCCAGTTCATCATACACTGGATAGAGCTTTTTGCAGGGTGCGCAACTCGACGATGTGAAGAAGATGACTGCGCAGGATTTCTCGGCTTCCTTAAGCAATTTGTCAAGCTCTACCATGGTGATAACGACCCTTACAGACAATGCGAGCTGGTGCTGTGTCTTAGGAGCCTCCACTGAAGATTCAATGCCTATCAGACCGCCATTCTTCCTTTGCTGACGTTCGACCATTTGATTTACATGTGGTTGGAGAACCCTGCCGAAAGGGGAGTTGAGAACTTGCTGCGGAAGGTTGGTAATATGATCGGGTATTCCTTTTCCAAGCAAGAAGGTAGCAAAGTCATTCGAGAAATTATTGCAGTTATGGGTCCATAGATCATATGCCTTGTCTTATATCAGCCTTATTTTGGGGATTCGGAGTGATGGATACCACACATACCTGGGCTGTGTAGATTTCCTTGAGGGAATCCAAGTACTCCATTATCACATCCATTGGCAGGTTTGTTTCACCGAGGTCTATAATCTGCCATGGTGCTTCCAGATGCGTTTTGCCTGCAGGAACTGTTTTAATCCCTCCATCATAGACGTATTCTATGTCACCAATTACGATCGAGGTGTGATAGACGGCATCGATTTGAGTTCCAAGAAGACCTTCCGAGATCATCCTAGCCAACCCCTTGGATAGGTCGTATACATAGAGCTGCACGTTCATCGTGGTGGGTTGGTGGCGGTGATCGGGTTGGGGGAAATAAAGGTTGTCAATCTAAAAGCACTTAAGGGCGGGATTGTTAGATATTTGTGAGAAGTAGATAGGGTCAAGAGAACAAGGAGGCCATTCTGAAAAAGAGAAGAGAGAGCGTAGGTGGGCGAGGTTGACATCTTCTATTCTATTCTGCAATGTTTGTCGTCAATCACAGGCAGCGCCAATGACGCGGGACTTGGTCAAGCCACACCAACCCCTGCACTCGGTCCTTTCCTGGTTGGGCCGCGCCGCCACGCCTCAGCTAAAAATTCATCCAGGGGCTCGCGGTCTCGAGAATGGACAAGTCGGTGCTTTTCTTTCTCCTCCCCATTCCTTCATCCGCACTCCTGCCATTCTCCTCACAACACGTTGCTATCACCATTCTCATATTTCTCCATGAGCAGCCAGATTATTTGATCTGCGTTTCTGCCTTTATTCCCTTATGCGACGCACTTCGGTCTCGCTGCCGACCAGAAACGTAGCACACGACCCACACGAGAAGCCAAATCGATATACTTCTAAAGGCGCAAGGACTCGCGCCGCCAGCACACTGGAGAAAGTCAAAGCCGCCTGGATGACGCAAAGTCAAAGATCCAGGTACCTGAAGACGGGGGGCATTTTGCTCTTTGTTATCTTTCTATTCTATTATCTATCACCCAGTGGCGCAGGTGTATATAATGGAGGTCCGCGTAAATTGCCCCTTTTCTGAGAGCTAGATGGTTGACTGATATCTTTGCAGATACTACAATAGCGAGCCCAGGTGGTCAAACGGCCTCAGACCCGTCCCTCGGAACAACGAAGTGCTCGAAGTCCAGCGATAAGTCGAAGCCGATCGTCCAATATGCTATTATGATAGATGCAGGAAGCACCGGTTCTCGAATCCACGTCTATCGGTTTAATAATTGTGGTGATACGCCAGAACTTGAGGATGAGATCTTCGAGATGACCAAGAAGAAAGAAGGAGGCTCCGGACTCAGTTCTTACAAAGATGACGCCCAGGGAGCTGCGAAGAGCCTGGATGTTCTCATGGACGTCGCAATGAAGCATGTCCCGGAGAAGCTTAAGGCTTGTACACCAGTTGCAGTCAAAGCAACTGCAGGGCTTCGTAAAATGGAAGGAAATCAAGCCCAAAATATTATCGACGCCGTCCGAACTCGACTGGAGACAGTCTATCCATTCCCGGTTGTTTCAAAAGAGCAGAACGGAGTTGCTATCATGGATGGCAGTGATGAAGGTGTCTATGCTTGGATCACTACAAACTACTTGCTTGGAAAGATTGGAGGACCTGATGACAGCCCAACTGCTGCCATATTTGATCTCGGTGGTGGCTCAACCCAAATTGTTTTCGAACCAAGGTTCAAAGGCGCCAAGGATGGGATGCCGGAGAAATTGGCAGAGGGAGACCACAAATACAAGCTTACCTTCGGCGGAAGAAATTTCGAACTCTACCAGCATTCTCATCTTGGCTACGGTCTCATGTCAGCTCGTGAGTCGATCCACAAAACTCTCGTTGAGGATATCCATTCGGTCAACATTGGGGACTCAACCTGGATCCAGGCACCGATCATCAACCCCTGCATTGCTCCGGGAATGGTTCGTACCGTCGATGTCAAGTTCGAAAAGGGTCATGCTCTTGGGGAAAAGATTTCTGTTAATATGACGGGACCATCATCCCCAGCACCAGCTCAGTGCCGTAAGCTCGCCGAGAAAGTTCTTTTCAAAGAAAAGGAATGTTCGCTGGCTCCTTGCTCTTTCAATGGTGTCCACCAACCTTCTCTCGAGAAGACATTTGCCAGAGAGGATGTTTATACCTTCTCTTATTTCTACGACCGTACTGATCCACTTGGCATGCCCGAGTCCTTCACGCTCAAGGAGTTGCACCGTTTGACTGACCAAGTCTGCGGAGGTGAACCCCATTGGGACGTGTTCGAGAGCGTCCCAGGTGCCATCGAAGAGCTCAAGGGACGTCCTGAACATTGCCTCGATCTTAACTTCATGACTGCTCTTCTTCACACAGGATACGAAATGCCAATTGACAGAGAAGTCAAAATTGCTAAGAAGATCAAGGGTAACGAGCTTGGTTGGTGTTTGGGTGCCAGGTAAGCAACACGCCGAGCATGTTCCCATTCTCCTACTGACTTCTCTTTAGTCTCCCGCTCTTGAGTCAAGGATCCGGATGGAAGTGTCGTATCAAGGAGATCTCATGATCGGTACTAGGCCATGCATTGCAGGCGTTGGGGTCATCTTGTTTAATAGGGACATCCGCTGCCAAGAGGTCAGCCATTGGTATATAATTCATTCGATTTGATCTTGGTAGCCCTTTGCAATCTTGTGGTTTAGAGTTCTCGGACATGAGGGAATGATGGGTCTTGCTCTAGAATTGAGAGGTTTATAAAGAGTCTAGAGGGCGCTTAGATGAACTTTCACGGGGGCCAGGAATTGAGCAGTCAGTGGCATGCCCATGTGCACGCTTTTACTCGTAGTTCGAGTGTGGCAAGGATCTGTCTGTGTATATTGATTTCTTGTTTACCAGAGTTTGTCTGAATTTCCAAACCACCATAATCCATTATTGGAGCTCTCTCTGCCATATCAAATTCCCTCCATTCATATCACAACAAAACCAGGGCCAACAGTCCACCCATTGCGAGAGCTCCAAAAAATCTGACTAGCCGTTAGTGTTTGCCATCTTTTTCTTCTCAATCGAGGAAAACTCACAATGCAGGCTCCCATCTACCTCCGTCACTCTTCGTAGGTGTTGCAGAACCGGATGGAGAAGAGGTAGAAGATGCTGTACCTGAACTTGAACTCTGTGTTGCTTCGACACTTGCAATGGAACCTATTTGATCAAATCAACATTCATTCTTTCCCATCCCCCAAACTCTTGTCACCGATCCTCCGGTTTTCTGCCCATTTCGCTATCTTACTCTTGTAATTGTCCTGTCTGTCGAATTTCAAAGAAAGAGAAATCACTTACTGCTTGCAGCTGCGGCACTCGATTCCTCCACAAACGCCTCGCTGAATGTCGCGGTCCCATAAACACTGTTACAATAGCTATCATACAAACTCGTAGCACTGGCAGCGTATTCACTCGTGCTACTCTTGCATACCGTCGCAATGCAAGATGTGAGAAAGTCGAGAGCATCAGCAGGCGCGGAGAGACAAGCGCAGTTCTCGGTGACGTCGTCGCAGCCAGAAGGATCCGCGAGACCGATGGGAACCATGCAATTGAAGAGGCAGCTGGGCGCGGAGGCGACAGCTGGAAGGGCGGTGATGGTGTATGGGGGAGAGTTGTCCGTCGAGGTTGTCATTGCTGTTGAGCCGGTCATTGACATTGACATCGAATCTGAGGTCGAAGATGCTGCGAGGGCGAGACAGCTGAGGTTCAGGAGACAGAACGCATGGAGCTTCATTGTTGCTAAGGAGCGTATGGCGAGCAGTGAGAAATAGATTTGAGATATTCGAAGAGCTGGGAGGAGTACACCTTTCCTTCTGTCGTCGCCTCTTCAAGTCTTGGAACTGCAACGCAATTGAGGATGCAAGACCGCTTAGTCTTGGAAGGTACAAAGGGGATGTTTAGAAACCGAGACTTGAGGTAATTTGAGTAGATGAAAGTGAAGCTCCATTGACTAGCTTAAAACTAAGCAAGGCTGCGAACAACCATGGGAAGCGGGCAGCGGCCTCTCAAGCAAAGCAGTTAAAACAGGTACATGACTGACAGGGCCGGAGACGAGCAGGTTTGCGTAAGTTTTGGACCAGAAAGTGCTTTTATTCGCGGACTTGAAGGGGTCAGGGCGGGCGAGGCAAGCCATAGAGCGGGCGTTCATGTACCTTAGGGTCCGCGCCTAGTTGAAACTTGGGGACGACAAGGCAGGGGTGGGTACAGCTATCAATATCCTCACCTGTTGACACGCGCAGAGGAGTGGGGCCCCGGGTATCTGGTCTGAAAGGTCCGAGTTTGCGGTGAGACTGGAGGACGGTCATTTTTATAACAGATTCTTCATAGGGAATTCTATGCGCGAAGGTTTGAACGGCTGGGTTTCACGGGAGGTAACTTAGAAAAGCTCTACTCGGAGCAAATGCGATTCGTATTCAGGAAAACACCCACTACATGTGTTCCCAAGGCTTTCTTACCTTGTGCTCTCAGTTATTCAGTACATCTCGCCATCTGCTATTTTGCAATGACCGTCTGCTCCTCACAATAGGCAAGCCAAAAAGGTTGCAGATCCGATCACAGTAAACCAAGCCAACATTCCCAATCCTGTGTATCCATAAACGGCATTTGCTGATGAAGGTTTTGCGGTTGAAGACGAAGTCGAGCTAGAAGTAGATGTTCCTGAGGTACTACTCGCCGTAGATGAGGCAGCTGAAGGAAGGTTGGAGAGTGAAGGGTCCGCGACGAAGCTTGCTGTCGTGCCGGTCTCATTCGAGCAAACAGATTGTGTGACCGTGGCAGCGCCAGCTACGAAGTTGACTGCAGCACACTAGATGAAATCAGCGTTCTGTTGATGATGAGTTTCACTGTCTTGCTTACCTGGTAGAGAATACCGTCGGGCGCATCTTGCACGATTCCAAGCACACCCTTCGAGCCGGCGAAAGACACTGGAACTTGAAGATTTGGCTCGCAAAAGTTATTGAGGCCGGTCTGTTGAATGGCAGGCAGAAGATTGGTCCAGTTTCCTGAAGCTGTTTGGTCTAATGTCGCGCGGAACAGCCACGTTGCCTGTGGATGGATGGATTTCTGCAAAATCAGGACTTGCTCTTTCTATTCGAGGGTTGCCCACTCACCAAGGCAAGTACATCTCCACCAACATGAAAGTCTGTAACGTTGTCCTTGCTGAAATCGACAGTAAATCCTCCACATGGAGCGGTGCCTTCAATTGAATCGTCAAATCCAACACCTGGGGGGTAAAGCAAGAGGAAATGACTGGCAGATTGGCCAATCAAGCTTGCAAAAAGGCAACCAGCGAGCGCAGTTAACTTGACCATGTTTGCAGAAATGATCTGAGAATGTAGAATTTCAAGGTGTGAGATATGGGAAGGAAACGGGCGAGCACGAAGTTGAAGTGGTAGGAACAGTGCAAAACCAAAGGTGAAATAGGTCTACCAACTCCAGCCCACTTGCAGCTTAGACTCAGGGTGGCCCTAGTGAATCCCACATGGTCTGAACTCCCATGACAATTTCAACAAGTATTATAAAGCTTCGACAAGCTTTCCGGCGCTTTGTCGCAGGGTTTTAGTGGAGCCGTCTTGACAAGCCGTGAGCAAAACCCATCCATTCTTCTCTTAACCCACGGATTATTGTTCCGAGAAGCTGCAAAGGCGCATGAGGCAACTGTTGATCGTTAACGAGAGTGGGATTGCAACCAAAGTATTGGATAGACTGGAGTCACTGGACGCAGCAACGAGAAGGAGGCCAGCATCGTGAGAACAATTGAGCGAGTTGTGGCTTACTAGCTCAGGCTTGGCAAACTTGCTCAATCCCCCTCACCAAAGGTTCAGTAATCCGTAGCCGGGAAAACCGTTTTAGAGCCCAGTAAGTCTGCACTTGCTCTCTGATCTTTGCTGATTCATTATTAGCGCTTCGGTTTGACCAGTGGCGCCGTGATCTTTGTCAGAAAGTCGATGTCAAGTGGCAATTCCAGGAAACGACATCACATAACAGACCACGACATTCAACCTCCAGAGACGTTAATTTCCTGCTTGATTGTCCATTTTTCAAATTTGAATGGTAGCAAAAAGTCCGAAGAAGCTGTTCGGCAAAGAGCGTGAGCTATATCGCCCATGGTGCGCAGGATAGAATAACTCACCAGCAAAACTGTTTTCACTATCAAACCGGCAAGATGGATATGAGCAGTATGCAAGGGATGGGGATGGACTCGGCTTCCGACCCTATGTTCAGACCATACAACCAAGTCCTTGCGCGAGGATATTGGTATATCATCACTGGCGTGGTGGGGTTCCTTCTTCTTCTCAGAGCGGTAGAGTATTATCAAACATGGTCAAGGTCAGCCGGCGAACGATTAATTTTCCTCTTTCCGAGCGACCTTCAAATCTGACATGATACCTGGCAGGTTGAGGCGTGTTCGAACGAGGAAGTCAATGTTATATCCGACCAAAGTGGATGACTTGCCCATGCAGGTTTTTGCGACTGCGACTGCCATTACAAGAGAAATGAGTTATCCGCAGCCTCACCCAGGAGGGTGGTTCTCCTTCTTTCGACCTCTCTCCCTTGGCCGGGTGATCGTGATCGCTTGCTACTGGGCTGTCATCACATATATGTTGACCTACCGTGCCATAATCAACGATGCATACTATTGGGAGAGAGTAGGCTTTCGTGGGGCATGGATATCGGTCACCCAAGTCCCCTTGGTGTATCTTCTGGCATCTAAGTCAAGCATCCTCGGCTTCATCATAGGTACCTCTCACGAAAGGCTGAACTGGCTGCACCGGTGGGTGTCTCGAACGTTACTTGTGAGCGCCACCGTACATGGCTCCTTTTTTATGGCTGAATGGGTACGCTTCGACTTCGTCGCATTCGAGCTCGAGTTGATGCCGATGGTGAAGTATGGTCTTGGGGCGTGGGCTATCCTTGTTTGGACTTTCTTCACCTCTCTCTCCCCGATGCGTCGGTTGGCGTATGAATTTTTCGTGTTACAGCATATTGTAACATCAGTAGTGTTTTTGTGGGTGCTATATGTTCATGTGCCAAGTTACGCGCATTACAATATCTGGTTTGCAATCGGAGCCCTCGTCATGGACCGAGCAGTAAGGACTGTTCTGCTTTTGTTCCAAAATATCCGAGTCCGACAAGCCAAGTCATGCGGTACGACCCGGAGAGTTGGCCACGAGGTCGAGCTCCAAGCATCGTGTAGTGAAATAGTGGTTATCACCATCAAGGACGTTCATCTCTCCTGGAAAGCTGGTCAACATATGTACCTTTGGCTCCCTCGTCTTGGACCTCTCGAATCTCACCCATTCACCATCGCCAGTCCCTACAAGGAGGCAGCAGAATGCCACTGCAATCAGATCCAATTCGCTGTACGGTTGCAATCTGGCTTTTCCAAACGGATCCACCGATATGCGATGAAGACCCAAGAAAGCGGCAACTCGTTGACAGGTTTCATTGCCGGACCATATGGAACACCACCATGTTGGGAAGCCTACGAGTCCTTGATCTTGATATCTGCATCAACGGGAGCATCTTTCACTATGCCAATACTGGAGAGCATTCTTGCGGCCCAGACAACAATTTGCACACGGAGAATACACTTTTTACTTATTGTGAGAAGGCGCTCGCACATAGAATTCTATGTGCAAAGACTCAATGCCGCCCTCTCTCATGCGGAAGCTCGAGGAGTCGAGCTTGAAGTTGAAATTGCCATTACCAGCGATGACAGCTCTTTTGTAGAGAGTGAGACGAGCGAGAAATCGATTGAGGACGAGAAAAGCGGGCAAGTTGAAGAAGTTGTTCGAGGGGCTAACGAGGCTGTTGACTTCAAGGAAGATAAGATCGAAAAAATGATCCATGTCAACTCTTTTTCAGCTTCGAGCTCTACATCATCTCGCAGGACTGCTCCGGTTGTGAGCAAATGTTGTTGTGATAATGGCGAAGGACCAAGTGCAGTTGAGCCGTCTCGCCAGATCATTTACTCGTACCAACGGCCCGATGTTGCGGCTTTCATTCGACGACCGGTTGAGATAACGGGTGGAGAGACTTCCGTTGCAGTGTGCGGAGGCAAGTCATTGGTAGCTACTGTTAGAAACTCAGTGGCGAGCTTGAGTGACGAGAGGGCTGTCCATAAAGGGACTGGGGCTCAAGGAATACATCTGCATGTCGAAGAATACTGCTTTTGATCTTAGTGCATGAAGGAAATGGGGTTGATAGAGGCGTCTTGGATGGAATATTTGGCTGTTCTGGGTCGAATAGGAACTTGTGAATGATAACGAATATGAATTTTCAAAACGCATTAGATCAACGATTTAAATGTAATCTACATACCGGTATTTTCTGAGCGCCACCACCCCCAATACGCCTTGATCAAGCCCGTCAAAAGAAAACTCGAGGCTTGTCCAATGATTCGGATGTATGCTCCGAGAGACAAGAACACAGGTTTGCTTCGTCCCTATAATTCTTCGTGCTCAACCATAAGCTTCGCATCCCCAGTGCTTGATTTGTACCAATCATTCGTAGTCCATTCGACGATGAGTTTCTTGGCATCTTCAGACATGGCATAGAAGCCAGGATTGTCTTTTGGATAGAACATAGCTGCTGAAAGTAAGCGCGGGTATCGTCGACAAATGATGCCACTTACACATATGAGCCCAAGTCTCATCTCCTGCTTCATCATTGATTGCCTCATGCCAAAACTCCTTCGACTCCTTCTTGGGTAAATTGCAGAAGGTCCTTTGATTTCCAATCACACTCCCAACCATGGTCTTCCCGTCCCCTTTGCTAACAGCTTTCTTCCCTAACCTCGTATAAAGATTTCCAAATCCGACATGTAACTCCTTATTTAGCCGCACTATTCCTGTGACCCTCTTCTGCAGCTCTGGCCCTTTCATCAAACAACCTACAAATTCGAGATGAGAGGTTGCCCAAGTCCATCCTGAGGTAATTTCTTCCCTCTTCAGATACGCTGCACCTCCTGCGGCAACTACAGCGGCTCCAGCACCCGCAATAGCCGCTACTTTCCCCCATTTCTGCCACATTGGTATAGGAGCATCTGATGGAGGTGGAGCAGGCAGTGCTGCTACCGGCTTTTTGTCTTTGGATCCTTCTGCTCCCGCAGTGGCCTTGGCACCCCAGATTGCACCTGTAAGCCCACTTAACTGCGTGAGCGCCGATGTGGCTGCATTGTAATGCTCTTCAGCTCCGTGTGCTACAACGCCGGGCGAGATTCCGAGGTAAGGTGTGTCAAATGCTAAAACTCCTTGGATATAAGGAAACATGAATGAGTTCAGTTCTGTGGTTTTCGAGTCGACTGGTGATGAGGAATCGATAGGGAGGTCGTTCGTCAGGGCGAGTAAGGTGTCTGCGGCAACAATGCCGCCCATAGAATGCCCTATCAGAATAGTTCGTACAGAAGGGTCGACGGTAGGAGATGGCGTCTGATTTTGGACTTCAATATCGATGACTTTCTCCAGCAACCTAGTATCATTAGCCTCTTCCATCACAGCCCCATAGCAGCATTATACCAATCTCTAAACCTGCTCACACATTCCTCCAGGGCCCCTCTGGTCTCAAATGCAGGATATACCAGGACCTGAATGTCAAGCTTGGGGAGCGCATGTTGGACAAGGGCAGTAAGGTGTTCGGGAAAGGTCCCAAAGGTTGTGTCACCACCCTTTTTCGTCAGCAGAGACCGAGAAAAACTGCGGTTCTAGAACTCACCTTGAAACCGTGGATGAAGACGAGCAACAGGACCTTACGCATCCTTTCGCATGCTCTGGGGGACCGAGTTCAGCCTTGAGGATGGTGGACGTTGAGCACGGATGAGAACGGGTACGTATGCTCAGCCCTGCGGCCTGCCCCACATTGATGCCAAGATGAGGCTTTTCAATGGCTGTGCCCCTGCTGAAGTCAGACCATATCCTGCATAACCATGGAAAACGAGCCTGGAAATGCAACGGGAACGGGTCATCTTCTCCCCGAAACTCAACCTAACAGCAGCATTCAATTACCGCATCTGGTAGGCCAATAAGTATGCAGTTGAGACCCTATCTCAACTGCATTGGCAGTAGCCGCAACACTGTACATTTTGGTTACTGCAGAATACACTTCCCCTCTCTTGAGACTTCTCCACCTCTGTCCCCGAAGGCCACATCATGCCTCGAACAGACACAGACAGCAACTACAAGCCGCTCACCGGCATCATCGTATTCAAGGCTCTCAATGCCATCTCTGGTCACAGCCGCCCGCTCCCTACTCGCAATCGCCACCAGTCTTACGACAGTTATTCCATTGCGCGGAACGCTAATCTCCATCGACAGGAATCGGTGGCCTACGTACCTGTACATGAGCCACCCTCTCGTCGGAGAGAGCGTTGTCTCACTCCTCCACCTGATGGAAAGGCCATTCTACAGCCAAGCCAGTTCAATGAGCAGACCCAATCGCCCCTGTTCAAACTTCCAGAGGAATTGCTGCTACTAATATACGAAGAGGTTCTTGGTCACAACCTATTTCACATTGTCAGGAGGACGAACAATTTTCAACTTGGACATATTGTTTGCAAGAACAATGTTCCAAGAAGCCAAGAAGAGTGTGTAGAGAATAAATGTAGAGGCTTGAAGCTACCGACGGGCATACATGCCAAGACAGGATCAGGTGATGGAGGTCTAATTCAACTGCTCCAGTCGTGTCGGAAAATGTATGGCCACTACATTCCCACTTGTCTTTCATAGAATCAGCTTCTAAAGTGAATCATAGATACATTGACGCTGTGAAAGTCCTTTACTCGTCCAATATCTTCGACTTCGACAGTATGGAAACCCTCATCGCCTTCTCTACAGCTGTTGTACCCACTCGGTTCGACAGCATCGTCTCACTTCAACTAGATTTCCGCTTTTTGCTCTCTCTCTTCTTCAATGAAGCTACTCCTCAGAATGACGTTGCTCGTTGGGAAAGGACATGGCGAATCATCGGCAGCATGAAATCTCTCCAGTTTCTGTGGGTTCGCATCGCTTGGCCAAAGGAAGTGATGGGGCTTCGTGAAGAGAGAAGGTATATGGAGCCCTTATGTCAAGTGGGAAACTTGCACTCTTTTGAAGTAAGTCTGCCGCCTGTTGAGGGAAACCAAGTTGCAAAGGGCGCAGAGGAACATTGGATTGTTTTCAGGAGAACGCGGTGAGAAACATGAAGGGGACGGTACTTACGTCCGTCGGATATAGCATTGTTGAATTTGCGTATGCATATTGATACCACTTGGTCCGTTTGACTTCACACCTCACAAATTTGAAGGCTGAGTATTGACAAGTGCTATTCTACAACCATCAAGTATTCTAGCTTGATTATACGTCAACTGAAGTCCTTGACTACGAAATGCGGTCTTCAATGTGCCATCAGTAACTCTTACAAAATCATTAACGTCCATCCCTGCGTAGCGGAAAACCCTACGTGCCGGAACGACTTCATGGTTTGGGGGTCTTAAATCTCCACCACATAATTATATAAAGTTATAATCAGTTTGCTATTATTCTTTGGCTATTTCTCTATAAGGGTTTAGTTTGTGGTAAGAAAATACTATGGTTGTGGTCATATTATTGATTATCCCGTCGGCAGCGTTAAAAGTCCTTTCGACTGTTCCCCCTTACTCTATTACAACCATTAGCCTATCTCCAAATTTCGGGACCCTAATATAAAGCTCCCATCAAGAAAGAATATATTTCTAAGCTTTGAAGAGATAAAGCACGAGGAAACCTACATGCCGGATTTATTCGAATAAAGTGAGGGTGTGACGGCTGGCGCCGCCACAGCACCTGCCACACTTCACATGCACCGTATCGTTGAACGTTACGGCCTCAAACATACTAAGCAGACAGATTGTGCTTAAAGGTCGAGGTTCCCTTCACCCTTTAGCTCCCTTAGCTTAGTATTTTTCAATTACATTTGGATTCAACTGAACGCTGTGCTTCGACCTTTGCAGTGATCCTGCCGTCACAGAGAGGAGGTACACAATACGCTACGCATCTTATTAAGCGAAGGAGGTGCTTATGTAATATCACATTTACAGTTACGGTAAATCAGTCGTATTGTCACGTGATGCGTTATGTTAAAAGTCATGTGAAGTGTGGCGTTATTCTAGAAGCAGAATCTGATCAAACAGGATGGTTATACGCTAAATGAGGCGAGTACATAACGTCTGGAGAGGCATGTGCAGAAGCTTGCCCATGCCGCCCAGATATCCTTCGCCGAACGTGCCCTCCTCTATAATCAAAATCCGATGCTGACCAGAATGAACAACGAACCCAAGGTTCGCCGATCAACCAAGTCACTCGTACTGGGGACGGCGAAGGTGATGAGCTTTGAGGACATCGAGGTGGCGCGAGCAGCGCGTGCTGCGAAGGAGGCCATCAAGGGCCAGGGGAAACGTGGTCGGAAGCGTAAGAGTGCTGCGCTAGAGGCAGGCGAGCCAGAGCCAGATGAGCCAGAACTAGAGCTAGAGCCAGAAGTGGCGCGGATGATCGATGAGCCAGTACTATGGAGGGCACCAGTTGCGCGGATGATATGAGACTGTTACAGTCGCTTGCAGAATCGGCTTCGCCCTTTTCGCTTAAGAAAACTTGTGAGCACAGACCACCTCATCCATTTTTGGCGCTGATACCGAGCCCCTTGTCATCCCGTGTCATCCCGTGTCATCCCGTGTCCTCCCGTGTCCTCCGGAGTGCCTCGGGAACCGAACAAACGTCGCAGAGAGCTTTTGCGGCTGCGCTCATGTGACCACGTGGTCAAACTCAACAGAGCCGGGAGCCAGGCTACCAGAGGATAGTCCTTGCACACCAGCCCCACCATCGCTCTGCAACGCTCTGGGCATTCATTCAACAGTCAATCTCATCCGGCAGCATCTTCCAGTTACGTATGTTCAAGAACCGACTTTCGCCGCGTCGTCAAATGCTCACAAGTTGTTCTGGTACAGCCACTTGCAATATTGGCTTCATACCTGTTTGCCTCAAAAGATTTGTGAGCACCGACCATTAGCCACTCTTGACGCTGACACAGCGAAGTTTGCCTGCTGGTGCCTGGAAAGTTCTGAGCACCGCCCAAGCTAACACCAAAACCCCGCATTTGGCTATGTAGCTACAGGCAATAACGATCGAACAAACCATCAATGTTTACTGTAGATTCGTTGTACTCCCTATAAGAACTAACTGACGAGAACGCAGCTCGAATTTTGAAGCACAATATATTAGCCCATGTCTTATTGTTATTCGGCTCTTTTGCCGAGGCTGGATAATATCCGCTTGCTTCGCCTGCTCCCCCACAATGATGAAGATGCACCTCTCCAATGCCAGCTCTTCAACTACACTATACAGGATTCGGGAAGACGAACACATCCTTATGCCGCTTTATCATATGTATGGGGTGATTCGGTCAACCCTAAGTCTATCTCTATTAACGAGTATCACCTAACTGTGACGGTGAATCTACACGGGGCGCTATCACGTCTACGATATCCCTCTATTGAACGAGTTTTATGGGTAGATGCTATTTGCATTAATCAAAACGATACATTGGAGAAAGAGCAGCAGATTCGAATTATGGCAAAAATCTACGCGCTAGCAAGCCATGTGGTTATCTGGCTCGGAAATGCGGCGGAGAATAGCGATCAAGCACTCGAAGAGATACGCCTCGTCGGAAGCCGCGAGGACTCGTCCAATTCTTCAAGTCCCAAAATGACCCAACAAGACGCAGTTCTTGCACTTCTTCAACGCCCATGGTTTCGACGCATCTGGGTGAGAGACTAATTCTCCACAACCTCTATAAGAATTACTAACTTAATGTAGGTACTGCAGGAAGTTGCCGCCGCTCGACATATTTTGGTCATGTGTGGTTCTATGGAGATTGACGGATATGCCTTCTGCTTAGGTGTCAGTTCATTGAATTTTCATAGCGCTAATCCGGAGTTGCAGCGTTTAATCCGTTCAGTAACCTACCTAATGAAGGGGGCGATTTTCCGACCCGGCTACGCAACAACTATGTTAGGCAGGTCTTCTCTAGATATATGTTCACTAGGCGAGTTGGTAGATATGTATCATACCCATGAGGCTACTAAGCATCACGACAAGATATATGCCTTACTCGGCATGAGCTCCGACGACCTCAGCAAAGCTAGTCTGTCGCCTAACTATAGCATCCCGTGGGAGGAACTTTTCCGGAATCTTGTCAAGTTCCTCCTCTATGACGATATTTCTGTGGAGATTTTGGGCCCCAAGCAGACCGCGCTAATCAAGACCAAAGGCTGTCTACTTGGCAAGGTATTCTCTGTACAGAGCGATATTGCTGGGGGTGACAGCCAAGGCTTTGATGTTATTTTCAAGAACCCGTCAAGGAAGCCGAGATCCAAGGAAGGACGTAGCGTTCATTGGATTTTTCACGCCTCAGCGAAATCTGTCCAAGACGGCGACTTTCTCTGCCTTCTCCAAGGAGCTTCAAAGCCCTTGATTGTCAGGTTACGTGATGGTTATTTTGATATTATTTTGATTGTAGCTGCTCCTCCAGAGGCACTAAACGAATCTTTGCAATTAATGAGAACTCTTGACCGCAACATTACACTTATCTGGGACTGGGGAAAGCTTCCAAGGGAGTCGAAAGATCTAGCACAAGACGACCTCTCGCAACGAACAGACGATTTGGAGTCGGAACTTTCCAAGATAGGATTTGAAAGTTACTTGGATGAGGCAACCAGAAGATGGAATTTTGCGATGACCTTGGAAGATTTAGGAGTGGATGAAATAGTAAAAGACGAGATCCAAAAAGCAATAGAGGGCTATGAGAGAACGGCCGCTGAAGGGGATGAGCACATGGTGAAACAGCTGCTCGAGACGGGTGAGGTCGATGCTGACTTCAAGCAAAAGAACGGAGCTACCCCACTCCGGTGCGCAGCAGAGGCAGGGCACGACACTGTGGTAAAGCTGCTGCTCGGGACGGGCAAGGTCAAAATCGACGCTAAGGACAATTATGGGACTACGCCATTGCTGGCGGCGGCAGGAGGAGGCCACCTGGCTGTTGTGGAGCGGCTGCTACAAGAGAAGGCCGACGTCAACGCAGCAGCAGCAGCAAATGATGGGAGGACAGCGCTACAGGCGGCGGCAGGAGGAGGCCACCTGGCTGTTGTGGAGCGGCTACTACAAGAGAAGGCCGACGTCAACGCAGCAGCAGCAGCAGCATATGGTGGGAGGACAGCGCTACAGGCGGCGGCAGAAGGAGGCCACCTGGCTGTTGTGGAGCGGCTGCTACAAGAGAAGGCCGACATCAACGCAGCAGCAAGATATC